>JABASI010001353.1:0-25774 GCA_019776505.1 Tomocerus nigrus
TACATTACAGGGGGAAAGTAAACTAAGGTGTCCCGCCGTATTTGTCTTTCCTTTCAAGTGAAGTAAGCAGAGCCAGTAAATTCACTTCTCTCTGTCCTCCTCAGAACTGAAGGAAATGCCCGCTTTCCCTTGTTTTTCACTTTCTCTTCGATCTGTTGTACATAAAGAATGTGTCTTTCTGTGCGTGTCCTCGAAATGTGTACATTTCTTTTAGGAGCACCGTCTCGGCTAACACATTATCATGTCGGACTGCAGAGATAGAGAAAGTTGTTGTATTTATTTATATATAGCCGTGCTGCGTATGTGAGAGAAAGGGAAAGAGAAAGTGCCGTTATCTGGATAGAGGAATGCAGGGATCGAGTATCTAATCGGACGGAAGTATATTAAGTGAGTTTGTCTTTTTTATGTGTGTAAGGACGGCTGTTGCTTTTCTACTAGTGGCACATGAGTAAATAAATGGAAATGCTCCGTAAGGAGCTGGAACGTGCGTTGGGGCCGGGACAGAGGGACTGGAGACGGAGAAATTAGTCGGCTCTCCTCCAGTCCGACTCCGAGTGCACATGATGTAATATAATTTATGAAGAGCGTAAATAGTTTGCCGTAGTGGCTCCTGTGTGGCTTCATTTAATCTTCATAATAGAAATATCTGTGCTACTGGTGACTGGGCCCTAAAAAATCTGTTTTAAACTAGGACTGGAGAATTACAAAGATAATCCTGTTCTGTTGTCTGTTGGTGCTTTATTTTGGTCCCAATTTGGCTTCGTTTCTCTTTCTCCTCGTCCTCCTATCTTACTTATCTCGTTATTCCTCCTCCGTACTTACGTATTTTATGCTCTGTTGTTCTGTGATGTTAGTTTATGCTTGTAATGTGTGTTTGCATTGTGTTATGTCCCTCTCTCGCTCCACTACTTCCGAACAGAACAAATTCGAAGAGCTGGAGCGGAAATTGTTTTCATTTGTTTCAGCATATAACTATTTGAGTTAACTTACTTTCTGCCATTCTGCCATTAGCCGTCATCTCTCCATTTCCTATCTCCTCTATCAACTTGCTTCCATTGCTCACAAGACTCATGAGAGTATTGCCCTACTTTCCCTCGCAAGGAGATTGCATTCCCCTCCTACACTACAACAATACAAATACTGATAGATAGCACGGAGTCTCTGCCAGGTTATTACTAGTAATAACCCCTAATCCCAACCAATGACTCTCTACGCAAATGACAAAAGTTATTGCACAAAAGTTGGCAAACTCTCTTCGCTCCAAATTTAAAATTTTTAATGGCCCTCTCCGAGAGGACGCCATGTCCCTAAGAAAAACTGTAGCATCTCTAATGCGCCCTATGCACAAATCAAATAACAGGGCATTAATACTAATAGCCTCCATTTGCATAATGCATATACATTCATATATTATAGCTACCACCGTATATATTGCTTTTTTCCCTTTCTGAGCAATTTCGACGACTAAATAGCTATAGCCTTCTTTATGCATGAAGTATGTGTATGGTTACTTACTTAAGTTAGTTAATAAGGCAGTAGGTATATACTACTAGGCATATTACTAGTGTAGCCCTCCTTTACTCAGCTCTTGTTCTCTCGCAAGGATTTTCTGAGTGAGTGAATGTGCTTGTGATTTTTCAACTGAAACTCCACTCCCCTCCACCCAAAAGAAAGTCATTTAGAATAGAAAGAGGCTCTAAAGTCTGAGCGTAATGAAAGACTGAAAGAAACGTGAATGAGTTTATTTAATTTAGAGTGTTGAGACACAATTCGAGGGAGAGGGTGTTGAAACAATCTATCTAAATATTTATTAAAAGTTTCACAGCCTCTAATCCCACTGAATCTAATCCGGAGAAGAACTACTACGCAGTGCACTAAGAGAGCATTAGAGTCAACCTTGCTTTGAAGCTCTGAACTTCGTGTAAGTCAAAGTATCTAATTAGTTAATTCAAATTAGACTCTTATTTATTCTCGGAAATAAATTGTTTCTTCTTACGCTTCACATTCATTCCTCTTGACAAATACTCTCGTTTATTTCACTCCCAGATCCCGTATGGGAATAACACATTCCGAGACACTATTAATATAGATGAACAAATGTAAGGCGCATTTACCATAGCAGCTCTCTTACAAATCTCCACTATTTGCTAAGTAATTCACGCAGCTCTCTCTCTCTCTCTCTCTCTTCTCTCTGCACTTCTATCTATTTATGTACTCTATATTTACTCTTTCCTCCTCTCTCTTTCTCTCTTTATGCGAAAGTAAATAGAAATTTATTTGCCAGAGAAAGAAGGGACAGCCTCATCCAATTCACATTTACAACGGCAGATAAAAGAAAGTGAAAATGTCCCATCATTCATTTTTAATCTGGCCGGACAGTGCCCAGAGCGGGCTCATACATAGTCACTCGGGTCCTATCAAATTGATTTCCTCACATGTAACTGAATTTCTCACCAATGACATCCTCTGTGCATTATTTTTGCCCTCCTTTCCATTATTTACGACCTGATTCTCGGTTCATTGAAAGTCCAAACTATTATTTCCAACCATATCAATACAAATCTATTCAAAATGGATTCATTCGTGTCAATATTAGCACAAATGCTCCTCCTCTCTCTCTTTCTCTCGCTCCGATGAGATGACAGTCCTAGTGCCCTGGTCATAACCCTTTGAATAAACATCAAATGATGTATCTGCATGAGCTATGCATCTCCTAATGCTCCCTGGCTCTTCTCTCTCTCTCTGTTCTCTGTGTGTGTACTATTGAGATTTAGTGAGGCACGCGGATTTCGGGCCCGCTCATAATATTTGTGAAAGCTATCCCAGTCAACAGTTTCATCCTTCTTTCATATCTTGATGATAAATTCATCAGGATTCATTCTGCTCTGCGTAAACAGGGGACGCTAAATAGGATTTCCAGATTTACACAGCACAGCCATGCATCTTTCCCTTTCACAATGCTAAAAACAAAAGGAACATATGACACTTTCCCAACGGGAACTATCACTAATCGCAATTTTCGTCTACAAAACATAAGAGGTTAGCTAGGCCTATTTAATACTTGACATCTATTAATATTTTCTGGCTAACATTAATATTCTGCATAATACAAGTCCTCTCAGCTCTGCCATACATTATTCTATTCCACTTTCTCCGCCTTTGTTTCTTTATTTATTCACTTGTGTAAACCACTAAACTAACCACCAAATGAATTTATAATCAAATGTGCTCATAGAAAACGGGGATTATATTTCCAAACAAGTGTAGCTACCTACTTATCTAAACAGATGAAAATGTTTTTGAAAATCAAAGCCGTCACGAGTCATGACGATGAATTAAACTATTACCTTTCACTAGAAGAAATAAAAGTAGGAAATAAAAGAGGTCGACTCTGAGAGTCTCTTTGGTGTAAGTGAATGGAGTGTCAAGGAGGAGGAGGAGGAGGACGGAATGGATAAAATTCAATGGAAACAATTGAATGGAAGAAAGGGAGGTGAGAGCCGGAGTAGAGTGAGGAATGCAAATGACGGTGAAAAGTTTATTTTTCCGTGCGAAAGCAATCGTTGTAGTACGGACAGTTTGGGAATGTAGAATTGGAGACTCTCTCTCTAGCAGTCTCTGCTAGTACATTATGCATATGAGATGTGCACGTGTAAGTAAGACAAGGTTCAGATATCTGTCTCCCGAACAGGATAGTTGGAATAGGTTTGTGTATTTGCGGAGGACGCACGTGTGGAGGCTTATCGGAGGTGTTCTGCTCCTCTGACTGTCTGTCTGTGTGTAAAAGGTGAAGTTGAAGTGCATAAGTGGAGAGTGGGGGCTAGCCGCCTCCTAACAGCCAGCCGAACGTTTTTCCACGACTATTTCTTCATTTTGTTTCAGGCTCTTATCTCTGTCGAGTGGAGTGAAGTGAAGGGAAGTCAGCTGAATTCAATTCAATTCAATTCACTTTACTTAGGCAGGTTAGCTCTTGAGAATGAACACTTAGGTACATTCCAGCATTATATTATCAGGAGGAGCGTTTACATGGATAGGCAGGCAGCCAACATCTCCGTCCGTTCCTTCCCGGCTACGCAATGCATTTATCTACGTACATTAGAGATGTTGGGACATAACTGGAAGCCATATGGATTCCATTCTACGCACCACCGTGCATCTCCACACCACTCCACACCATAGCACGTCTCAAAAGAAAAAGTAATTGAATATATCTGAGGAGAGAGAGAGAGAGGGAAAGTATATTTCCAAAGTTTCCTACTGTGACTGATCCGAGAGTCTAGGTTTAATGCCCGGGACCGCTTAGTGTGAGCTCTGCCGGCTCCATTTCCATGGAATATGTACAGGGTGTCTCATTCCACACCATAGAACATTTGACTTCCGCCAATAAAACGCTACAGCACTAATTTCCAAACAGAGGAAATATGAGTTTGTACGAAACCTTGTCAACATTAGCGAAGAAAGCGAAATGAGAAAAGTGTGTGGAGAAAAGGCGGATTATGTTATGTAGCAGTGAATGCAATGGGTTAATAGATTTACTATAGAGCTAACCTTAGATTACTTCTACTTGCCACAGTCGAGACGTTCAAAGGAGAAAGAAGCTATCTTAGCTTACATTATTATAGCCATCCTACGAACCAACACTCGCCCATTTCCACTTGTTCTTCTTCTTCTTCTCCTAAATTTACGCATGTCAGCAATAGTTTTTTTCTGTAAGAGTGTATATACTACCTGCATGTATTTAAGTACAAGGAGGGAATACGCAATTTAGTTAACGATGTGGTGATACCTATACGGAGGTGCACACACAGAGCCCGCCTGTTAGTTTTATTCTCTCTCCGCTTACGTAGGTAGTTCAGTCATTCCATTAGAATCAGACAAATGCCGCTATAGTCGTCTGCTTATTATTATTAGTGTGTAGTGTAAATGTATAGGGATAGGAGGCGAGAGAGAGAGAGGGCTGACTCGGAAGGATCAAATTCACATAATACACTACACACAACAAACAAAGGAGAACGTGAGGGAATTTCATGGGCTATAGCCGGGGCACACTGTGCTGTGGCGTGAATAGCATTAGTATAACAACAACTCCATGCACTTCATGTGCTTCTCCGCCACCGCCAAATAATCCCAGTCTGTGTAGTTAATGCTATTGAAGTTCCACATGCCGACGAGGTAATTTCAGTGATATAAATACTTATCTCTAATAATAATCATCATCATAAAGTAGAAATATAAGTCGTCAACCTCAAGGCTCTACTTTCACCATCGCCACCACAACAGAAAGAACGTTAGGCGGCACATATTATCCTACTACCTAACCTATATGGATGGATGTACCTATACCTACTACCTACCCAAGGTACCTACCTACATACATCCCTGGAAGATTCAGAGACAGAAAAGAGAGAGTGTACGCAATTTATATCCCAGACGTCAGATCTGGAAATCATTTCTCATTGAGTGAAGTCTGCCTACGTCTAGTCTACCCACCTACCACTACCTACCTATCACTAAAAGCAAACTACCTTCCTCCTTTCTCCCGTCCCTCAATTTCCAGTCGAGAGAGAATAAGAGCGAGAGAGCGAAAAGAGTTTCATCATTTCTTAAAAAACGAAACCCGTTTGATGGCAATACTTATATCCGTTCTATTTATAGAGGGACTCTGCCACGAAGATCCTTATTCACCTATCCATCTGTATAGCCGAAAAAGATCCAAAGAAATCCGGTCTACCTACATTCACTCTTCCCGTCTCCTCACTCCTCACTCTATGAAACTGTGCACAACAACAACCCGTTGAGTTGACTGAAGTCACATCCACATCACAAGACACACTATTCTACTCTAACCGCAGTTGCAAAAATATATAACGAACCCTTGATACACAGACCAATATATCATTTGCATCTCAAAAATGGATATAGTACGAATGTTTTTCTCAAATTATAAGCTGACTGTGGGATTCAGTACACGTATTTATACTGGGGGCAGGTAGGTACTTAATTTTTTTCTGTGCATGTATTTAAGTACCTTGGGAGGATATTATGATTATAGTGTTTATGGAATTCGGGGCTATATGTATGTAGGCAGAATTCATCCCATCCATCCCTTCACGTTCCTCCTTCACGGCAACGACTAAATTTGCAAAAACTCTTTGCACATTCAACCGGAAAACTTTCTCTGCTCACTGCTACTCACTCACTTTACTTTCAGCTGGATGATAACTTCTATTTGAACGGAGGCAGCCAAGGAATGGACAAACTAACGGCACTTTCTATCTATCTATCTGTATGTGTATGTCCGTGTGCCACTATAGTTTACACTACTATGTTGTAAGTACCTACATGCTCCCAATACTACAGATATCCATAGAGTCTACAGTATTCTATAGGAAGTGCTATAGTAGTTGGGTGTGTGTAGTGGAGGGCATGGAGAAGATTGTAGTCAGAGCCACTTCGACAGAGTACAAACTTGAGACTTTATGCAAAGTGGGATTCTTTGAAAGATGCCGTTGCGAATTAAGCGATTTTTAGCTAGATGATCCTTTAACTCTTGTCGGAGTTCTAAGAGGGAAGGGAAGGCAAGTGCCGATTACGGTTCAAGCAAGGCATGAGAAGGACGAAACAACTATCGCTTCCAATCCTATCTATCCATCTGTATGCAGATAAGACATCCATCGGAAATGTATTCCACAGATTTGCAATGATAATTCTTTGGCTAAACTTTTTCAGAGCCGCATTCAGGTTTCTAAGTGAGAGAGAGAGAGAAGGGAACTCCCTCCTCCTCGCACACAGATCTGCAAAAGGAAAAGCAAGTGCCTATTTGTGTATTTCATTATTTTGCCTTTGTGAGCAGAGAAATCATTTGAGCTGTCTTCTGCTCCGGTACTTACATTGCCCTTAAATGATGAGTTATCTTAAAGTTTCCTCGCTCCTGCTAGGATATTTATCAAGAGGCTCTACATTAATATTGCATTGTACGATTACCTGGTTGGAAATCCCATTATAGTTCACGTAAGACATATTTGAAATTCTTGAAAGGAATGGAAAGTCAGGGAAAGTCTTGGCAAGGGGGAAGGGAAATGTCTCTTTGGACGTCGGTGGGATTGGAATGAAATGGTCGGAGACGGTGGGAAGAGGTTATTCGCACACACACACTCTCTCTGCGCACAGATACATGGATGGATAGATGTTAGCGAGGACGAGCATAATGTTACTTGCATACGCACATTGAAGATAATATAGAGGCCTGCGAACTCCCTCTCCGCTCCACACGGAACACAATCGGAGGAGAGATAAGGGCGAGAATGCCGGTAACTCAATGGTGCATACATATGCTCGGCTCTCTAATATTGCCAGGCAAGGGAAGGGTCGGCGGGGAAAGCACGCAGTTCTGTCGAGGGCATTGCGTGCCATGTACCACGATATATCATTGTGCTCAAGTAATGTGGGCTGGAAATAGCACTCGCAGGAAAAGAATTGGCTGAAGACGAGACGCTGGAATAACTACATGCTAGACGATATCATATCATCATGGAATATGTGACGACAGGGATCTTGACTTTCTCCATCGCGTTTCGATGGCCACCCGGAGAAAGCACGGCTTATATACATACATATACCCTCTCCTCCTCGTATACTCACATTACATCAGAATTGCACGTTTTCAATCTAAAATTCTACACGATAGGCTCACAGCCACTATAGAGCCCTACATTTACTTTGTTTGGCATAATAAATATATAAATCTACGGCGTGATACCCGCCAGCACTACTACTCCTTCCTATCATCGTGTAATACAAGATACATATGACCTTTAGTGCGTAGAGAAAGTTCTATTTGTGTGTCTATAGCCATAGCACTTCATAGCAGACACAGACAGGCAGGCAGGCAGGCAGGTAGGAAGTTTGTGTGTGCGGACATATGTCATGTACGCATGTATGTATTAGTGACTATATGACAGAGAGAGAGAGGGCGACAATAAAAATGCTGCATAGTGTGAGTTAGTGTTTAACACCCCAACTTCCAGGGTCATGACATGGCGTCGTCCTCTGGGATTTGTGGACTTGCAGGAGAACCTTAGACCTGGCGGCTACTCAATTATTTCCCTGTGACTACTACACGTGCACTCCTCTCCCTCCTCCAACTCACTTTCTCCGCGACCAGCCACACAGACATTTTCTTATTCTTCAATACTCACCACTTTCTACACTTTCTCCCNGAACCTTAGACCTGGCGGCTACTCAATTATTTCCCTGTGACTACTACACGTGCACTCCTCTCCCTCCTCCAACTCACTTTCTCCGCGACCAGCCACACAGACATTTTCTTATTCTTCAATACTCACCACTTTCTACACTTTCTCCCACTCATACTAGCTATCGGTTGCATATTTCTACACAAGTTACACCTATTCACAACCAAAGAAGAAGACGGATTCGAAAGAAGAGGCATAACGCTCATTTGTTCACAAAGGATCTCATCTTCAACAGATATGTCACCAATTAGAAAGACTCTGCGGGGACACTGTATCAAAAATGAGGACTCATGATATTGAGTAGGTAGTACAAGAAGATATTTATAATGTAGGTCTTTGTGTAGCAATGATGTTGTAGGAATATGTTTTGGGAGTAGTCGCAAGGAGAAAGTCCTAATGTTTCTGACATGACACGTAATAGAAAAAGTAAGTAAGTATCTGTTGGTTGGGTAGTGAAGATAGGGACTTGTTCTTCTCTCGCTCTCAGTCTACAGAAGAAAGTACATAGGGTTTTGGTGATATGATCGTGTCTGTTCTGGTGCTGAGGAGTCTCGCTTGTGCCTGTGAGTGAGGTGAGTTGAGGTGAGTGAGGTTAGAAGGAGCGAGAGGAAGATGTGATGGGATGTCGTGATCTATGTAGTCAAAGGAGGAAGAGGAAGATGGTTAGAAATGATATTAACTTGTATAAGGAGCTAGTAAACCAGTCTCTTCATCTCCACATCGGAGGTTAGAGGACTTGAGTTGAAAATAAATAGATAAAGGAAGCTGACATTAGTGCGAGTGAAAGTGGGGAGCAGAAAGGAAGCCGAGAGAGAGGCTCACTCACCCTCTCACTTTCTCCTCGCTTTCCTCTCGTCGTCCGCAAACTCTGATTATTTATTAATAGCCCAACGATGGTTTCCTGTGTGCGAGAGGAGAAGACGATGCAGACCACCCAGTTCTCTCACGCTACAACAAACAAGCAGTGGAGGGGCATCACATCCTCATAATGAGGATGGGTTTTTTCCGTTAGGATGATTGTGTGGGTGTGGAGCTAATGTTGTTCCCCTTCCTTTTCCGAATCCATTTATTTTTAAAATGTAATGGAAAAGTTGTAAAAAGAAATTCCAGTTTAAGTTTGACTGAATTAAAGTTTCCCCTTACATGCCGTCGTAATAATGTCATACGAAACTGGAAATACAATAGTGCAAGAGTCTTCATTTGACAAGGACGTCGTCGTGTGTAGTTTCTGTGGGTTGGTAGGTATTAGTAGGTGAACAAGGGTCTTGTAGTCTAGTAGTAATAGTTAGTGGGTGAGAGTGAGTCTGGAGAGGTACTTACGTATGACGTAACCATATCAAATGGTTACACTTGTGCGAGGAGCTAGGATTTTCCTAGCCAACTCCTCGTGTAAGATTCCAGACAGAATATTTTGCAAAGACTAAATTAAACCACAACACTCGCATCTGTATTAGTAGCAGGAGTCTTTAACTTGCTAACTTTGTTCAGTTTTAGATAGTGCATGACTAGTGCCATTACACTCTCCCTCTCCAACCCACGACGACCGACTCCCTTATCACAACCTAAGTACACACACATACACACACACATACAGTGAGTACGTACATATAATGTGTACCTATACATGAACGAGAAAATAGAATGGATGTTAAGTTATTTTGGTACTGGGCAAAGTTAAATGTAAAATAGCCTGCAGTCAGCTGCTCCACTTACAAAATTGCCTTCTGAATTCTGATGTGATCTAACTAGCGTTTATACGACTACCTACTTACTTCCCCAACTACATACAGAACATACGTAGGTACCTACACTGCTAATGCTAAAAAGTCGGATACAGAGAATACAGAGGGGTACCTACGTATACATAGCTCCTACTACTACTTACTACTACATCCTAAAATTCTAATGGTCCACTCCACTCCGAATTTTATGCAATGTGCAGTGTCTATAGTCACTGAGCCAAAGCAGAACCAGAAAAAAATGCAGAGAAGAATGTGACTAGGCGAGTTGCCTAAGTCCACAGAAATAAGTAGGCAGCCTCCTAGCTGCTGCTTTCATTTGCAGCTTTCTCCCTCCGTACACTCTTGTGTTGTGTTGTTCTTGTTGTCTGGCTGTGCGGATGTAGACTACATACCTGAGGCAGGCCAGTTAGAATATTACTAACTCATGTCATACTTTGTGAACATGTACTCTAAACAATGACGGAGATGTACATAATTCAACCAAATCAAATCTGATGAAATGTCACGGAGCTAATACGAAATTCGTTGCTGTACCCTTGTGTCCGTGCTGTTATGCTGTAGTTTTGTGCACCCACCCATACTGATATATGTTTCCCTCCTTATCCCTATCAACACGCAACATCAGTTTTTCAACAGTTCAAACAAATAATGTCCACTAGTTTTGAATCGCATGCACTGCATTGACAAAAGAAGACAAAAAGTTATTTCGCCAGATATGCATAAGTCACTCCACTCTGCGTGTCCTTCCATTTAATTGCAGGATGCTTAAAAAATCATGTTTTTTAATCTAATGTATGCCATCTGTCAAAATCTAGGCTTTTACTTACTTTCTCTCTTTCTCTCTCTGCCTACTCTATACACTGACTTTTCATATTCCTCCGGCTACTTCTCCAATTCTGTGCTCTAAAATTCTTTCGTTGTGTAGAATTTCAGTAGCTCTGCTCCAATAAGCGTCCCTTGCTCAAACAATTATTTTCCGTTTTGGAACCTTACACACCTTCAATAATGATATGAATCAGGAATTATGGGTGTAGGAGAAAGTTATCATGGATCAACGTAACTTTTAAACAAAAGTTCTACTTAATTGTAAGTCAATGAAAATTGACACGACAAACATAGTTATGGGAGCATGCTCTACATCTACTGAAATGTCAGAAAAGAATATAATCGGGTCAAAGTCTGAAATATACATTCTAGCACTCGTTATTTACTTGTAAAAAACGGAAAGTTTCACATCACCGTATTATGTTTAAGTAGGTACCTACTATGACAGCGGTGTAGCCATATGTGACTATGCAACAGCTGTGTTATATTAGCTAGCTCGACGAATCCACTTTGTTGCTCAGTGTAGCCATATAAGTAGGTACATCTCATAGGTCAGTTCCCAAATATCGATTAATATTTTTGCTAACTCCCTCTTTCACTCGTACACATTTTTCTGCTCTTCAAACATACGACATTACCATGCACAAGGAGCCTTAAAGGTATTTTTTTAAAGTTTTTTACAGCTTATTTAATTATAATGTTATTTTTGTGTAATGAGGCATTTAATGAGGAATATTTATCGTGTTAAAGGGCCTTAGCTATTTATATGGTGGCGGTTTAACAGGGAAATGGATTTAAAAAATGTAGATTTGTAGTGGATAAAGATTTTGAGTCTCTCAAGAATTTCCTTTGAGTTGGCTTGTCTGTTGTAAGGTGCAGGGCGCAACGCCATTCCATTTGAAATTTGATACAATTTAGCGACGCTTTTATCTGCGTGGAGGAAGATAATATTATGAGAGTAGCTATAGATGCTTTTAGTCTTTCTTGCTATGCTTTATTGAGCGTCAAGTTTCATTTGGCTAGAGAGTTGAATCAAATAGACTGTAGGCAAAGTGGAGGCCCGTAATATAAATATTGAACTTGTTCCTCAACTATCAGATCAAAAGCAAGTCGCTTTGATTTACTGTAGTTTACTTAGGCACTTGCGAAAGGAATCTCTTGATTATCCTCTATATATTTTAGTAGCTATCTTTGATGTAGTGAACTATTAAAAGGCTTTCACCTGAAACTTTCTCCTACTGTAACAGAGTGGGAGGTTGATTATTACTACTAGACTGCTACTGTGGATGCACTGATAAATAGCGCTAGTAAATTTACAGACGCATTATTGTTATGTAAGTACAGACGGGCTCTAATGCAAATTTAATAAGAAAACAAACAGGTTTTGCAACGTTGAACCATTAGCTACGTAGTATTTCGCTCCTAGGGATTGAATTTGTTTGGAGCCACAAATATTTATGGCGTTGAACACGAGAGATGTTTCCGATGTGATTGAGATGGTGTTTGATATGTGGCAGGGATGTAAAAGCTAGTCATTCCTCACATAAATATTACGGCAGGCAGTTGCGAACTTTAACAGCGGCAGTTTATAAAATGATATTAGCTCCCTCCCCTCCAAAAGTAAACAACCATAAACGTTGCATCCATTTTATTTAACATTGGTTTCATTTTCTTGGGCAGTAGGATGTTGTGTAGTATGGTGTGACTATTTATAGCCCTCCAAGTACACAGCGGCCACACAGGACGCGGTTTAAAGTGGGAAGCCAAAGCCGACATGCCGACATGGCCGAGAGAGAGAGTGAAAGGGCAGTTCGTTGACTGACTGACACAAAACTCCACTCAAAGTAGAAATCTTCGAAAAGGCGAGAAATTAATAGTTTTGGCAAAGACATAAAACGGGCTGAATGACGTGGCCGAAGGATGGCCACGAAATGCCTTCCGGATGTAGTAAAGTGAGAAAAATGTGGGGAGGAGAATGAGGACGAGTATCTGGAGCTCACAGCCGCCTCCGAGTAGTTGCCGTCCGCCGTCTCATCCCCGTCCCGCACCACACATTACGAAATTTCATCACCGCCACAGAGCCAGGATGATTTTATTTTATGGAGCCGCACATCCAGATCATGTCAGGCATCAAATATTTTGCAATGACCCATTAACGGATTATATAGCCTAGTAACATCTCGTTTCCGCAACACAATAAGCCACTTTCCTCTCGGGCACCCACAGCACACGAGGCACAGGTCTTGGCCCACTCACACCCCTTCTTCCCACATAAATAAATTATATTTTACACTTCATATCTATTCTTTTGTTCGACAAACAGCTCCACTCCCCTATACTTTTACTGGCTCGTTAAAAACTTGAACGACATGGCGTCTGCTTTCTTAAATGCTGTCCATCTTCACTCTTCCTTTCTCTTCCCTCTCTACGGCGGCAAATAAAAAGGTTGATGGCACTGCAGTGCTACAGATACATACATTTGCACTATTTTGCACAGACTACATACCATGTATGTATGGTATAGTACCAGTAGCTACTATCCTTATTTACTGCATCACATATTTACATGCACGTCATCCCGCTAATTACCCATCCTTCCCCTTCCACACAATTTTACTCCGACTATAAGGAACTGAACATGACTATGAATATTTAAATAGCCACTAAATATACAGAGTGAAAACATTTTACAATCTACTAACCACAACAGCTAATAAGGGCACAATGTGTTTACTAATGGCTCGATGATTTGAATAGACTTCGACCGTACTCTTCACACACACACACACATCCACACTCACGCTCTTCTCATTAATTCCAAAGTTGCTTGGCTCGATATACAGACGAGCCAAATATATTCCAACAGTAATTAATTGTGAAAAATGAGAGTTTATGTGCAGAATCATTGACAGGGCCTTTTATGTGTGCTTATATGCCATGGATCGCTTCTATTCAATTCCCTTCAATGTACACAACACATTTCCCTTACAATGCTCCAACATTAGCCTCTCTCTCTCTATCTCTCTCTCTGCCCACACAATCAATACGAAGAGAAATTGTAATGATAGAGAGAGAGAGAGTCTATGTATATAAACAAATAACATCTAGCACAGAGATAGAAAGCGAGAGAGAGATATAATATGATGATATATTATGTGGATAAAGGCTACCTCGCCTTTCTCTCATATGGGAAAAGAAAGTAGGAGCCAATTATTACGTGCCTGCGAAGATTGACACGGTAAATTATGCATGATAGTTTTGGGTAGAGTAGAATGCCCGAATCAGTTCGTAAACTGGTAAACCCATGACATGACAAAAGAGTCGAGTCGACAGACAGCTAAGCCAAGACAAACGGACGAACATCCACAACGCAACCAAAGGCAGACAACCAAAATACACGACACAAACACCCTTCCTGCATTAGCGAAACAAACTACGCTGCACACAAAAACCAGGCGACTACTCTTCTACAGTTGCTACACTCACTCCGTCGTCTCCATCCACACATTCGCCTGACCTCAAAACTCATTACTACTACACTCAACTTCCAGGCATACAACTTCCCTCTTCTTCAATCAGCCTTTTATTTTACACGACCCGACGACCCACCAACACCACCAACCGACTCCTACACTGTCCTTCTACCATACTCACCCAAACTTTACAAAGCAACATAAAATTCAACTGTGGACGACACAGTTCGTGTTGCTAATTAGTGAACAGGCTAAATTGTCCTAGGAGTAGGTAGGTACTGCTAGTAAGATGATAAGATGTGCGTGGTAATTGGATGTTTAATTGAAATAATTGCACAATCACGTTTCTATCCCTTGCTTGTTTACCTTGTGATTTACTCACAGAATTACGAGCCCGCATTCAAATCAAACACTCAACCTCAATTACCACTCATTAATTCTGTTTTGTTTATTGTATAATTGCTCTAATTTCATGATGATCTTATTAATTATGCAAATAACTACGCCCTATACCATATCTACATTGTTGTCTTACACATTTCTCACTTCTAAGCAGTGTGGAGGCATATGGTATATAAATAAATCTTACTCTTCATCCTGACACCTCAATTACGGTTTATCATTGGAGATGCTGATGCTACCACACACAATACCTCATCATAGCGCTGCTCCAGGCAGAGATTATAAATCCAATCAAATGATGGTTATAGTTAAAGCTAGATATAAGCCGATAACAAATACTCCAATAGCAAAATAATGGCGTCGTATGTCGTATCTACACTAATCCATCGCTGTTTGCTCGTAGGTGCCATATCTTTTAAAAAATTGATAATCAATTTGAATTCAGGACTCGGTTAGGATTTGGAGGCCTTTGGCAGACAATAATTGACTTGTATCTGTATTTTCGCATTTCGTGTAAAAAGTAATATTTTTAAATGAAGTCTTCTAGAATCCAGTGCAGAAAAGTATGTATGTTCACCAGGCGCGAAAACAGTTTTACTTTTTGCTTAACGGGATTTAATGCTTAAACCCTTACATACCAACTACGGAGGTACCAACAACATACGTACGTACGTAGTAGTATAGTAGGTCGTGCACGAATTAGCGAGACCTGCCACTTTTCTCAAAGTGCCCCCTAAAGCGGGCCCTTCTGAATGGTTTCTCTATAACATCAACAATTTTATTAAGGTTGACTTGCATGCGTTTCAGAGGACTTTTCCTCCTACTTACACTGTCTGTTATTGTATGCTCGCCAATAAGTTCCAGTTTCTGAATGCACCCGAATTATCTTATTATTTTGGGGTTTAATTAAAATATTTTTTTTGAACTCCATATCCATATAGTGGCTTACACCTAAAGAATCCCAAACTTGTTTTATCTTTCGCCTCATACGACTCAAAAAGTGCGTCAACTATTAGTGTAATTCAACGTAGTCAACTGAGTGTTAAGAAGGGGTAGCTTAAAACAATGTCCTTTTTGTTTGAACTCTCATTTGCTTTTTACGCTGTGTTGAAACGCATAATAAGTAGCTTGGTTTTGGATTCTAATGCCTTAGTCTAGTCCTTTTACTCCTGACATAAAAATCAATCGTCTCCCTTTTAACATCTAGTAACCTTAAGGCAGATCCGTATGTATTTTTCTCTATATTTAAATATAGTGAGTATATGGCATGATGGTCTATGGCACGTCTCTCTGTGTTTTGTGTCACACTCTGTCCGTTAATATAAATGAAGATGAATGAAATGTTGCAGGTGGTGCGCTGACGTGTTGCTTTGATGAAGGGGCAAAGGAGAAATGAATGAGCTAGCTACCTTATTTAAAGGCAAGAGAAATGTGTTAAAATCCCGTCTGCTGTGTGTCATCAGAATATATTCCACCTTCCTATTTCCTGGGCACTACATTATATTGTTCTGTCCTGTTTAGTTCCTACTACGCCCGCTCTAATAGACTTAGAAATAATGGCAACTCTTTAGACCCATGAATCTACTAATATCCTTGGCATAGGGAGCCTGAGTCTACTCTGCTAATAAGAAATAAATCAGGCAATAGCTATAGGTACGTTCAACGTTGGGGCATTAAATATTTAAAGACTATTAGTCAAGTCACTTCAATGTACGATACTCCGCAGATATTATGATTTGGCTATTGTTTACTTCATTGTGCTCCGAATAAATGTAGCTAGTTATTATGTAAATGTAAAGCCACTCCGCTGCACATTGTGTTGCATTGTTTTGATTGTATGCAGCATTTCGTTTCGTTGGAAGCTATGCAGCACTACGGCACGGCACTACATTTATTTGTTAGCGACAACTATTTACAAAGTGTAGACATTCCTCAATTGATTACGTTTCAAATCCTGCCTGCCCAATTCTTCCCTCGTCGTATGTGTATGTATTATGGAATGGGAAATGTTGTATGACCTATACACAGTAGAATCACACAGATCGCTGAGGACGCGAGGGCTTACTTGCAACAGCTCCCGTTATTCTCCCCCTCCTTCCTACTCATCATCATTATTTAACTCAGGACAACTTGTATGCTCTACTTGCAATTTATCTTCCAAACAACAAAGTCTTCTACACTTTGCTACTAAATTACAACCAGCTCCATATACACAACTGCCTTTTATATAGCAAATATTGATGATGATAAATCAGTATATACATTTCTTGTCCTCATCTTACTGCAAATAACAACGAGGTAGCTACCTACTTCAAGTAAATTAATGCGTTTTGTCATAGGAATAATATAATGCCTATATGTAATACTAATCTGACGTTACAGCTTCGTAAATAAGAATATGAGGAGTAGGAAGATGCATAGAGTGAATATAATTTCCGTATTTCCAGATTTAGCAAACAAGAACTCTGATGTAGATGGGCTACTGTTCATAGTGATTATTCTCTAAATAATATACGGAAATTCCACATGTATATTGCTCCCAAACTCCCAATGCCTTTTACTTTGCGTCTACGCTATGGATGGAGTTGAGTGCAGAAGGCGATTACTGTGCAGTGTACGACATCAGTTATCGTGTTTACTTATTAGTGGAATTCTTCTATATGATCAACTCATGGTATAAATTAGAGGCTGAATACACGCTGCATCAGTAGAGGAAGTCAACCACCAAGGCATTATTTATATACACTAAACTGTTCAGGGCTGAGTTGACTGCACCCGAGTTATTGTTACACCACGACAACCACTCCACGCTCAATTCTCCCGACAGTTATAGATTGAATGTATTAGCGACTGTTGGCACTTTGGTCACCGAATTACAAATCCTTGCAAATGAACGCTGTATCCTTATGGAACTAACTTTGCTTTATGTATGTATTGATATTTCCCAAAATGTGGTGCTAGTAGGTAGTAAGTACCCAGTATAGATACTAACGCCCCAACATGTTTTCAACAACCACTCATACCAGTAAAAACCCAGTGCTTTTAAAAATGTGGGATACCCTGACGATACTCAATTGTAAAGTTCCACTGTGTAAGTAAATAGACAGAAATTACATGGGGACGCTTTTTTATGAACAAGGATTTAACTTGCAGGCATTATGAAGTAGACTGCTTGGAGTAATAGAATACTTTTTATTCAAAAATGATCTGTTTATTTTTTAATCGAATAGATAGACTTTTCTGTGGCATCGTATGTTTTCTTCAGTCTTGATTAGTTTTGTAACAAGTCGTTTTTAATAAGGTAATGGTCCCTCGAAGAAAGCTTCTTATTTTTAAGTAAACTCAGAATGAGAAAGATTTTGTTTTTCATTCTGACAATGAGTGAATAAAATATGTGAAAAAAGTTAGCATAGGCATATGATACGTAATAAATAATCCTGACTTGAGAAATAATTTCTGTAAATACGTAGCATTATGCGAGTGCATAATTAGGGTAGCCCGAGGAGGTATTTATATTCGTAGGTACACACTAAGCCATCGTTGGAAATGATAGGGGGCTAATACTCTGTCTATGGTTGGCCGTCCCTTTTGCTGGCAACGCTGAGTTGCATGATCCGATCCAATTAATTAGCCGTAGTCGTCCATCTAAATTACCAAATGAATCATTATATTGATCTGGAGACTGCTAACATAAGTTATGTAGTCATGATAGATAGACAAATAATATGTAGTAAGTATGTAGGATGGTATTAGATGTGGGCTGATGTAGCTACACGTCCATAGAGTAATCCTTTTTAATAAGATATTACTTCTAGTACACACACACGTAATTGAGTCGGAGTGTTTCCTTGCATTGCATGCTCCCAGGCCCATCTTCCCTCCCCACAAACACTTTCCCTACCTTTTTTCTTAACCATTAGATAATCCTTTGAAATATTTCTCCGTCCTTCCGCACTATCACTAATTGAATAATTTTCGAGCCCCAATATTATTGCATTGATCTTAGGAGGAAAAAGAATTGTACATGAACATTTTACGGACAGTGTATAGCCGTCCCAGTTACATCCTCAATTACCGTAATACAACTTGCATTATTAATTTCCCTGGCTTCGATGTCCTTTTTTCAAATTTTGAACTGGCACAGTGAAATAATGAACAGGGGGCAGAATGAGGATTTCTATATTGTGCTGAATGGCCTGGCTCTTTATGATATAAATAATTGGAGCCTTCTGGAAGAGGGGAAATGGTTTATAGGTCATTAGATGGTTTCTGATTTTCTAATCAGTAGTCCACTCAGTGTACCGTGCTATTGCCAGCAACATTAATCAGAGCAACGTTAAAAACTAACCTCTTTCCCTTTTTTAATAATCTAAGAGAAAGTATCTTACGTGTGTTTTGTTGACAGTCAAATGAAATATGGGCCGGCAGGGAGCTGGCTAAAACTAAGCAATTCATTTCACATTAAAAACTAACTATTAGTTAGGTACATAATTATCGATAAGCCAACTCGACCTGGAATGAAACTTTGGCAATACTTTTCTTCTAGTTTCCTCCTAGTCTAAACTAATGAATATTTATAGGAGGGAAGAGAGTCCTGATCAACTAGAGCGTAATTTTCACGCTTCGACAATGAAGACTATTCGGAGAATCTCTCTAACGATGAAATGCATCGCCTGCTAGCTTACCTACCTACCTACCTACCTACCTATTATATTACTTATTATGGATGTATTATGTAGTATGTGTGTGCAGTGGAAGATAGAAGCTCTAACCTGGCACAGGGAAATATATATGCAAATAATTTCTTATCTTATAAACACATTCCATATCGAAGAGCAACATACTCCACTCGCCTCCTCGCTCCTCGTCGTTCACGATAATTTGATGGTTAGAGCAAGAGTGGAGATGCAAACTAATTACATTTTAGTTGTACCCTAGCCTATTTATTAGTCTCGCTCTTTATGGCAACCTCCTTGTCACTTACTACTGAGCATCCATTAGGATATTTACTTTTTGACACGGAGTAATTACCGTGGCTCAAACCGTATTCATTAATAAAATGTATTTATCTTTATCAGGAGACAATACACAGAGTAACAGATTGCAACAGTAAATCACTGTTTTACTTACTTGGCTGTCTGTCATCCAACCTGTCTACTAAAAATAACAGCATGGCACTCCACCAAATTTCGCTACCTTTCACAAAAATTTTATAACCTAACACTAACAGATCATAGTCCAAGTATACACAAATATTTACTCATTTTTATTTGAAAATATTATTCAAAACAGTGCGAAAAGTGACGAAAATCAAACACATCAACAAAATAAATCCAAATCTGTTTTTTTTTTTCTTGAATTGAACTGAGTTCAATTTATAAGACACTCAAAAAATAAACAAAAAACTCATTAAACTCTTTCGGTTCACTTTTCACAATAACAAGGAAACCTCCTCCATGTCTTCCATTACAAATGAACGACGCATTAATGGACATAGTAGCAATTAACCAACTATGTATGAATGGCGCAGTAACCGAAAGTTGATGTTGAACTAATAGTTTTTACTCAAGGTTCTCTAATATATTTACTGCGTACTATTCCTGGTGTGTCTCTTTTGCTCTTCACAAATTATGAACTACTTTTTAGTAGCGCAATGCACACATAATTTTCCTTATAGATTGCCATTTTGGAAATGGGAGCATAAATACACAGGGCTATTTGTACATTAACGACTTGGTTAGTGGAGGTTAATAAGGTCGGGCATTATTATAGTAAAATGGATTTCAACTTGACTTTTCTTCCAAGCTTTTCCTTGACTCTTTGAAAAGTCTCCAAATATCGATTTGTCAAGTTTAGCCGGATACACAGGTCTAGATGAAGCGTTAGGGTCGATGTGTGTTGCATATTGCAAATTTCTTCCATAATTACTAAATAGTATGGATAGCTATAAGAGTCTGTACTTACATGGTGTTAGTCAATGGACGGCACTTTCTTTACCGCAGCGTATTTTCCAAAATATTCTGATATAAATACATAATCACATAATCTGTTGGATAAATCTCTAAAACTCCCTTATGGTTTTCTTGAGAAATTAAGCAGGAACCGCAATTGAAATTTTTGGCTTGAAATATTATAGGCATGCATGAAAATAAATAGAATCATAACTAATACATTTTACTGTAATATGAGCTAGAGATAATTTTGAATAGAAAGCTATTCAAAAGTTTAAGTTTCAAAAAGACAAATTTAAAGTAGCACTATGAATTTTAAACACTGTGCTTTTTAAATTGAGGAAGAAATAGTAATTTTGGGGCAGGATTAGGGGAAAACGGTAGAATGGATGAGTGGAAGTAGGTGAAGAGCTGTTGGGTGGTGCAATGGATGTAGTGTACTTACTCATTCTTCTTGTCTTCTAGTTCTAGATCGAGTCTTACTTAAATTCGATCAAGCTTAAGTGTTTATCCGTGTAAATCTGCCATAAAAACAGGGAAAAACTTTTGGGGAAATACGAGTAGTGCTATTCATACACATAATTTAATATCGAGTCAGATATCCATGTTAGCCTTGTCTTGGCCCATAGAATCCATGTATGCTCGTGTTTTCCTCGAAGTCGCACATTGAAGGCTCTCTATAGTATTATTATGCTACGTGTACATAATATTATAGGAATGGAGAGAGAGAGAGAGAGAGAGAAAGAAGTAGAGTAATGCCGTTGTATAGTAATCTCTCTCGTCTCAATTGCGGATGCGATAAAGATATTAATAAAAGAGCAGTATTTTTCATGTCGCCTTAAGCTCCTGACATATAAATATAATAAAAGGCTGTGCACAATTCTCCTAGTGTAAATAAGTAAAAGTAAGGGGAGCCGTAGGTATAGGTACCTACGTATGGCTTATTATCAGTACTACTCTGCCATAGAAAATTGTAATCTTGTTTGGCATATACGCCTCAAAAAACTGTCCTACATACATACATACATATTGATAATATTAAAATGAAAGTTAGACATTCACACACAACACAACTCATGAAAAGGATAAGAGTAATAAATTCGTATGTGCAAAGTTGCCCAACATTTTGTACACATACACGAGTCGACTAACTCCTGAATATGCACACATCACTTCACAAGATAGAGATCTAAGCACAAAAAGCTAAATAAATATTGCGCCTTACTTAACTGCGAGCAGAGTTGCTTTCTAGCATTATTAGTAGTACATTTCAGTTGAGTCGCAAGCACTCTATAGGGTCACCTACGAAAATAGTTCAGAATTGCAGCGACATAATCATAATGACTCCATAGCATTTTGTTGTGCATGTGAAAGTCAGGGGAAAGTTCTATAGAGTGAGACAGAGAGAGAGAGAGGTGTAGAGTGTAGACTGTGTAGAGATAACGCGGGTGAGGTAAGAAAGTAGTAGTAGTAGATTTCCACGAGGGCATTATATGTATTCACTTAATATTATGTTATGTTTCGTTAGGTGAGCTCCTCACGGACGAACCAGGGCAAAGTCAGTCGTTGTTCGCCTAATGAGCTTAACTTTGGCAGAGCTTCTCTTTTGTCTCAAGTTCCTGTGGACTCACATTAGCCAACATTAATTTCCACGACATCCTTAATTATATTAGTATGGTTTGTCATGGTGTGGTGGCAGTGGCACGACTAATTAAGGATTGCCAAATGAGTTCAACTCTACCTTGTCATGATCCAAATCCTCACCGTTACAGAATAGAATGTCAAAAAGTTTCAACTTTTACCACAGGTAAGGATTATCTATAGCATAATTGAAAGCAAGACGCACTATCGCCTACACATATAAAGAAAACTCAATCAGCAGCCAACCGACACTCACTCCTTCTGCGCCCAAATTACCCGAAGTCATGGCAGGAGTGAGCTGGGACTGGGACCCGACGGCTGGGCTCAATCAAAATATAATAGGCCACTTCCTGTACTAAACGCATTTGTTAGATCCTTCCTCTCAAACGACAGCACCAATTTCATTTATTAAATACGACAAAAATCCCCTATTAAATTATTTTATTCTTTCATTCAAGACAGACGTCGGCTACTGTACATCCCGCCAGTTCCATCTACCTACCTACGTTATTCTCTCGTTTAACTTTAGGATTCTATTTACTCATGAGAGGAATTGCAACTAATCACCGGCTAACGTTGTAGGGACTTCTTCCATGTGCAGGATTATAATATTATTAGTTGTCACGCCCGTGTCTCAGTTTCAGTTGTTCAATGCAGGAAAGGGGAAAACTACAGGCCTTGCAAAATGTAATGAGAAAATAGCTTAGCCACGTAGAATAGAAAGACTAGTCGGATTTTCACTTACAGATAAATTACTTTTTGCATCTAGAAGCTCATTAAATTTTTCCATTAAGCAATTGACGTGTATCAAGTGTTGCTTTCATTTCTGGCTGTGCGTGCATCAGCAACAATATTTCGCTTTTCTCTGACTGGCATGCTACGACAGGTTTTCATATCACAGGTACCTTTCTAAAAGTAGTCGAAGGAATAATGAGTAATGCAAAAAAATACACAAGATAACAGTACTTGATGTCAGGCCATAAAAGGGAGATCCAAGTGAAATAAATATATAGACTAAATCGTAGTGCCCCCTAACCTAGGCTGTCCTCACGTTTGTTGGCGTACATAAATACAAATAGCTCTTTAATAAAGAAAAAGAAAAATGCTCCATTAAATAAGTATGGCCTGTGCACGGAGACAGAAAATATCCCAGCCCTCTTGATACAAAATGCATTTAAAGCACCTTCTCACTGCAGTCTATTTTAAACGGTGGGACTGACAGGCTAATTATTTCTAGGATTGACACCTTTCAACGCTTTTGTCAGTTGAGAAAATGTAAACAGCAAATCCTTCACTGTGTAGCTACTCAACGTGGCTCCTACTAAATTTGTTTACTGTGTACCAGTTCAAAACTTTTACATCCTTTGTAGGTAGTACACCAATAAAATTCGCATTTTTTGTGTCAGTTAATTGCGTACTCGTCATAACTGGATGCTATCCAGTCGACGTCTGACATTTTTTATTTCACTCATGACACATCCGTTGGATACGTACATAATCTCTCTCGTGACTAAAATAATACAACATTTTCAATTCCGAGGACCGGAAAACCCGTCTATGGGATAATTGTTGTATCCAGGAAAAATCAATTAGTTTTTCCCTATGTTACTCTTTCCCTGTTCCAAAAATTAACTCACTACCAATTGCCGTGCAGTAAAAATTTAATCCATAGAAAGGTAGTTTCAAATGTGTGTGTGTGTTATGTGATGTTTGCTTTTATTAGTACAAGGTGAAGGCTCGAGGCGCAGGCCACCAGGTTCGGGCCTATTGTCAACTCCTCCTTAATGGATCCTTAGTGCATTGTTAATTCTCGAAAGACCAAAGACTGTCCCACAGGGCCAATTCTAAGAATTAGGGGTCAACCCCGGTGATGGAGCCCAACCACTAGCCACAGTTAATAATGACTTGACTATTTATGTGTGATCACATTCACGTTCTGTTCGTCATAGTAATAAATGCATTATGAAAATCAAGCGGCCTCTGTAGAATGAATGATAGGAGTTGAAGAACTCAATGTCTGTTTCATTTTTGTATTTATCGTGCCACTGTGTGTCTCATGTCTCTAATGCTGTTAGATCGAGTATGGTTCTTTATAAATATTATTTGTTAGTAGGTAAATCCAGTAGACATTTATTTTATTTAATAAGGTTGGGTGGGTTGCATAATATTTTCGGTTTTGTCAGCAACCGCAAGATTGGATGTGCATGTAAATTGGATGGAGAAAGAGAAAATAAATAAAGTCTCCTGCCAAAACGGGATAAGTAAAACAGTGAATATTTAAAGTGAAGGTAATGGCGATGGGTCTATGAGGTTCTTGTCTGTAATTTGGACATTGAAGACGTCGACGTAGTGTAGTAGTTGGTGGTTGTAGTGTGCTCGTCGCTTGGAATGTCTCTCTATGCAGCACAATTGTAGTGTGTACGAGTATTGGAGGAGCTAGCTGTGTGCATGGAGTTGGAGGGAACGGGAGCCAAGTGAAAACATGGGAGTGCAGGAGGATAAGAACACTTTGCTCACTTACCTCCAGATATTTATGTAGAAAGAAGGAATGAAAGCGTTGGAATGGCTGGAGAAAGTAGAAAGTCAAGTGTCGATATCAACTATGTATGATGCTCGGCGTTATGTTCTTCCTCTAAGTACTGCACTCGAAAGGCAATGCTTCAGTCTCTCTCCGCCATTCTCTGGAACGGAGAAAGTGAAGAAAGTGAGAGAGAGAGAAAGCGGGCATTATGCGAGCTGCACCTCCCACACTCAACTGCATATTACTCTGTATAATATGGCACTTATAGCAAATACGAAGAATGCATGTACTTACTTTTTCCGTCTTACTTAAACTCACTGCATGGCTGTGGCCAGAATGCTCTGCTCTTCTGTGTGTCCATGTAAACCCGCTCTCTGTCTCTCTCTGTCTGTCTGTGTCTGTACAGAGCCAACCGACACAGTCTCTTGCCTGCATGACTATTACGCCATTTTATCTTGTCCTGTCCCATCTTCCTTCAGACTAATATTGTGCTCCATCCCAGGCTCTCTACACAAATGCATCACACTTGATACACAGCATCAAGCTATCGAATATATATCTGCAGGAGAAAGTCGACGGAGAAGAGAAAGCTCCCTTCTCTCTATAGCCACTTCTGAAGATGGCTGAAGGGAACATATGGAATTGGCTCACAGCAATATGAATGTACATCCACATGCCGACATATGTGCTCATATATCTGCTTACTATTTATATAGGATTATATATATAGGCATGTATATCTGTATAAGTAATAATAAGTACCGTAGGGTCTGGAAAATAGGGACAGATTTTTCTATTTTTTGCAGATAACTTTCCTACCGTCAAAAATTAAACCGATTTTTACGCTTATCGTAATAGACCACCATTAAATACGACATTTCTAATTTCAAAAGAATTTTTAAAGTCATTACTACACTGTGGAGAATTTTTTGAACTTTGTCCCTATTTACCAACCAAGTCGGGC
>JABASI010001354.1:0-25772 GCA_019776505.1 Tomocerus nigrus
GAGATTAACGTGTAACTAAATCTGCAACACATTTTCGGCATCGGAAAAGTGTTATTAATAAAATAAGCATGTACAAATCAGGTTATTGAATATGTAAACATCCAAAAACGTTCCATTTGCGTCGAAAGTATCAATCATCATGAAATTTTAGTAGCCAGTATAGTGTTACAGATTTAAAGTTAGGGAAAACATTAGTCATTCTACGATAGACAAGCCTATCTAATTGTAAACGTATTTTATTATTAGCAGTTCAGGCACTCGCACCTAATATTAAAATTGACAGTGGGTTGCTTGTACCTTGTACGACTTCTACCTCCACTATGCATGTTTATCACCACCACATATATAATCAAAATCATAAAAGTTATACATGAAAAATTACTTCGATTGTTAGTTTTTACCTTCATTCATAGGTGATCGTAAACTCTTTATCGTAAATCGTAAATATATTATTTAAGTAATAGCAACATGATTATTCCCAACGCTTCTTAATTGACTGTTTAAATAGGATTTACGCATTAGAATTCAATATAAAGACGGGCAAGATGAGGCTAGACAACTACGCCCCTAATCAAGGAAGAAGTTTCTGAAAACAATCTTATACTTCATATTATGAATATCATTTAATGAAGGAAATGTACCTGACATGACCATGCATTTTCTCCGGGGCTTATGATTATAATTTTTCGTGATAAATAAAAGTTCATTCTTCAAAAATGAATTAAGTGCCGAGAGTGACTTCATTTTTGCAATGCCGACAATTCTGAGCTTTACAGACTTAAACGATTTACTATAGTTGTACCTACTTGATTATATAATATTCTATGCGCATCATACTAACTCAAATCTCAAGCTGGAAAGGATGACATCATGCCTTATTAATGTATAGGTAGTATAGGCAAGTAATATTATAGATTACATTGGTTTAATACTTATGCATAGATTTTTTCCACTTGTTACAGTATCGCTCTCGATTACATCTTACGAACTGTTAAATAAAATAAATTGGAAAACCGGACTTGCCACTGGGCAAATGAGAGAAAAATCCTTCATGTGTGTGGTGGTGTATAGTGCTAGTGACTGACTGAATGATGTATTAGTATATGGGACGGAATGAAGCCCTCTCTTATGATGCCAATCCCTTTTTTGCAAAACTATTTTCCGCCCTTATTCTCAAAGTATTGAAACGATTCAAACTAACTAATTCCTTTGCTTGCCCACTGCATAAATAAATACGCTATGGAATTAATTATTAGAATTGGAGACTGTAAACCTTGTCTCATTTATAGATGAGTGCGGCTATGTACATGTCGTTATGTACCGAAAGTAATAATTATAATAATTACATTGTAGCTAACAAAAACTGAAATATGCAAAGGTGTATTTGTGATTGGTATCTTGTAGCGTATTTGTAATGCAATTAGGAGCTCTCAAATCCGCTTTTTGAGTGTTAGAAGCGAGTAAGTGTAAGTGTAGGTACCTAAGTGAAACAAAATATATAAATCGATTCGAAATCCAAGATTTACCCAAAGTCTGTTGGAGAAACAAAGTGTCTCATGAGTAGCAGATGTGCGAGAAAAGGAAATTAGTTGAAAGTAATTGCCTCGGGTATACACGAGGACACTAAACAAGAAACGTGTATAAATATACACATAAGCATATAAATGTAGAGCGAAAGGAGTAATGTCTTTTTACTGATAGTAATAATTTATTGACATCACTGCTTAGGTGAGGCTGAGGCGACATCGCCATATGGCTATGCAGCAAAGTGTGGCAGATAAGTCAATGCGAAATTGCTCTAGATAATTTTCATGTCCTGTAGAACAATAAGCCGCAATATATGTATCTGATAAAATTGTTCGGAGAATTTTCTCCCGGGTTGCACATAATTGAGTAATACTAGGTCATTTACCCAGGTTAATCCCCAGGATATAATTGTTGAGTAAATATATTACATTTGGGGCATACAATAATACTTCACACAAGTGATACAGGATCCAAAGTAGGAGCAACCAACTTTTACCAGTTCTACAAAATGTGAAGTACACCGTACACCACGATACATTTACAAACGTTGCTTAGTGTTTTAGGCAGGAGCAATTATAAGAGCAAGAGGGGTAAATACCTTGTTTGAATTTACGTTCCGTGATCTGGGATCTGAACTGAACCTCCTGCACATTTTATCATGAAGTATTTGAATTATTTATTAGTGAATTACTACCATTACTACAATGTTATCATAGTTCATAAGTATAGTGCATAAGTGTAGGCGATGTTCTCCAGTAATTTTCTTAGAGCTGGATATTTATTATTTACTAAATAAAGCAGATTTTTCAGGATAGAAAATGCAGTGCGTTTTTTTTTAACTAAGTGCACGTGTCACGCAATGTATCATAATATAATGTATCTACTTTCTACTACGTTGCATTACATCTACATCCTAAATTTTGCCTACTCTAATTAGATCGAATATTTATGAAAGTTACAAAAACCCATAATTGTACAGACATGACCGAAGTCTAGGAATTGTCCATGAAGAGCAAGTATTTTTGAAAATTCAAGAGCTATTCCAAAATAAATTTCATTTTCTTGAATTCCGAAATGGCAAATACAATTTCAACGCAAAAGGGGATTGTGAGATAAAAGTGAATTATTAGTTAGTACCTATAGCTAGATGATTAATAAGCACGAGCATATTTATTATGTACGTTTATATGTAGAATTCAAGGACTAAAATATATACAGTCATGAACATTACGTGGTAGTGGTACCTAATAAGTACAACGACACCACGGCCAGAACAACTTGACCTGACAGTCCACCAATTTTGACATTTACAATGAGTAAAGTGTACCCTAGTAGACTTCTTATGTAATTGTGTATATAACTCATGCACTCATGTAGCTGCACTCCATCAAAACGGTTGTTTAGCTTTTAGGGAGAGCAAGACTGATATGAAAGTTTGAAAGTCTCAATCTTCAGAACACTTTTTAACAAGATCTAGGTATTTGTACCACACCTGCATCAAATCGTACCATATTATTCAGTAATTCTGTACGCTACTCACTGTACTAGTGTACCTGTTGCTAATATCAGAGAGATTGTGTGCGTTGCCTGCAGAAAATAATGTCCTCTAAAGTCTGCTGTCTACAACTTTACAGTTCACATGAAGTAAGCATGTAATATTTTATTATTTATTTACTATCATAAGGTACATCATGATGTTACAGTTGTCCGTGTTGTTTATCATTCCCAATAAAATTGAGGTTTTAGTTGGCACTGTTTTATTGTTAATCTGTAGTAGCTCCAAATCATAAACAGTCAAAAGGGTTATTATAGACTTCGAATGCATATACCTACACAATTATAATGTGCATACTAAGAAACGAACTTGCTTGCCAAACAATTATTTCGTGGAACCAAATTAAAGATCGAAACCAGTATATGAATGTATTCTACAGCATATTTTATATGCAACCGATCTTATTTATTTATCTAGTTCTTTGCATGTAGTTACATTTTTTATCACCCACCTCCTTATTATTATTAAAGCAATTCATGCCAAGTAAGTATGATACTTTTTAAACACTTAAATTACAGTTGTTATGATAAAACATTTAGCATCACAGATCGTCAACACTAAGTAGTCGCTACCCATCTGATTGCTAATGCAAAACAGTGTAAAGAAGTTGATAACTTTCTGCATAGCTGATTATTACAGTGTATACTATATGCGCATATTATATTCAAGATTATTGGCACCGTTTATATGACTTGCCGTTCATAACAGGTAAAATCAATTCACAAACAGAATCTGCAAATCTCTTCTATAAATCTTCACATTAAATCATTAACTGATTAAGTCATTCCTAATTCTATTCGTGTCATATTTCATCGCATAAAAAGTCTATGACCTTTTATATAAAAAGTAAATGCCTACGTCAGTCTTGAAATAAGTTGACATTTGACACTCTTAATAATATTAGTAAGCCTAGAAATGTAGTACAGAAATATGAATCTCGCTGTACGCACAATGTTATATAATGCATTGCAGAGGTGACTAAATTCCCAGGAAAGAAGTACGATACATATCTGAAATCTGATGCATTGCAGGCATGAGTGATGAGACGTGTAAATCCTAGGAAAAGGAACAATGCAAACAATGATTTACTTATTGAAAGAAAAGCTATGAATTATCATTTTTATTTTTCAATTAAGAACTGTTGTTCTGTATTTGGTTCTGTATCATCAGTTATAAAAGCAAAGTAAGTTGTTCGAGCTTTATCTTCAAAAACACTGAGTTAAAGAAATTGGAATATATATGAATATATTTCCATTGTTTGCTGATAAATACTTCTTATCAGTATTTCAGAGTGTCGATTGATTTATTCTAATGTCAATGCCAGTAGATGAGCAAATATGACATTTCTTAAGGTAACGTGAGACACAATCGCACAATGTAAACAGATATGGCTCACCGGAAACCAGGATGACCTAAATAATTTGAGAACTATTGACATTGATTCACGAAGAAAATGTCTTGTATTTGTAGTATAGGACTGTTACTTAAACAATATTGTTCTCAAGTATTTCATTGTCATATGATCTATATAACGCAACGTAAAATCATCCTTACCCTATATCAAACATATCTGTGCATTCACATGAAAAGTATCTCCTGTGTGATACGGATGATTTTCAGTTGTTATATGCTTGCATATAGTACTTAGCACAAATTGTTTAATTTGTGCTGCATTACATATTACATACTATTTATATACTATGCAACGTCCTAGCATGGTAATTTCTCGATTTCATGATCGATTCCTGCTAACGCGTGGAGTCTAATGCTTAAAAATATTATAGATGTTAACCATATGAAAATCAGTTTCTGATTAATGTGGGCAACTTTAAAGATAGCTTTAAAGCTGTCGGCAACTGCCTTCCTCCGACTCAAAACAATTACTTTTGGGTCTCAGATTTCTGAGGAAAGTTTGGTATATTTCGGTGAAAAATTGTGGCCTAGGGAGGATTCTGCTAATAAATAAGTACATTGATTTGGATTTGAGTACTCTCACAATGCCCATTCAAAGTCCTCCGTAATATAAGACAATTTTTAATGATCCTAAAAGTAAGAGAGGACTTGTTTTTATTTTACAGCTAAGTGTTCAGACAAAAACAAATGTATAAACTGTAAACGTAAAGCAAATAAAGTAAATATTATGATAACATATATGGGAAATGTCGAGGAAAATTCTTCGCACAAGTGTTATTTATGTTTATGTCTCAAGTGCTTCATTTTAAATACAACATTAATATGTGGCTCTATTAGCAATACATACCTTTCCCATTAATTACCTATTCGCATCTACGTACGTAAAAAGAGCAGATTAAACCTAGTTAGCAATCAAGCAAGTCATTCATAAGATATCACAAATTCTATCGAAAGAACTGTAAATAATATATCAAAACAAAATACCCTGATTATAATAATAGTTTAAGATAAAATTCAAACAGGCCAGACTCTCATAAAAAGGTAGACAGTCTGAACAATTATCAAGTTTATTTCTAGGGTATTAGGTAGGTAGGTACCATAATTAAACCTACAGTTTTGAAAATTTAGCATTAATAAATACAAGTAGTAACTTTACAAAAGTGGTAATAAATATTAGGTAACTACACTAAACTTGTAATAAATGTGGAGGTGCGTAATTGACTATTAAACTGCACACGTGTATACTATATTATAAGTAATTATATTACGTGTTTCAAGAAGCATAGTTCTTTATATAAGTATCTATTTATTGTTTCCGTGAATGTTATTGTTGTAATTACGTACTCCAATTTCTATTTTACAGAGACAGTCATCTATAAATAGGATATTCTAACAAATATTTCTCATAAATTATTTTATCGCCTAGTTTTACTACTTATCTTGTAATAATGAATGTTACATTACATGCGTAGAATATATGATTTTTCCAACTATTTAGTGTTTAAGTTGGCATGGCACGTATTTATTGGTTGTGATATTACGGGACAGATGGATATATTTACATAAAAATATTTGTCATTTCTGCTACTGTAGTTTAGTTGCTCAACTAGCAAAGCTAATAAAACTATGTCGCCAACAATAATGGCAACTAGATTGAATTATCATTGTTTACATGCATGCACGTAATCACAAAAGAAAAATCATTACGAGCTGGCACGATGTAAATTCATGAAACTTAAGTGGTTGTAATTAAATATAATGGAAAATATTTCTAGAAAAATTAATTTGGTTCTCCCTTACGGCTTATAGCCACAACCTTTTTATTTACCTAGAAATATTGTGACCATTTGAGAGATTGAGATTTGAGACCACATTGCAAATGCTGTCTACATATTGCCCTGTTATTTAAAAAGAGGAACAATTGGTTGTAATTTGTAGAACCTCTTGCATAGAGTGGTATTTGTAATCTGCTCTTCCCATTGTTATATTAATAGGAGTAAGTGATAACCCTTAACTTCAATTGTAGAACCTTAAGTGGATTATAAAGACGGTAAATGAATTATAAAGAGAATATGTAATGGTAATAATGCTGTTGAAGGTAGTTGAAATATAAAAGAAAACTGTCAAAGTATAATGTACACGGAAAAGAATGATTAGTAAAATCGAATGATATATACAAAATGTATGCTCACAAATATTCAGGACAGTGGTTGTTGTGCCTATATATTCATCTGTAATTTGTATCCTTGTAGGCATGTATTCATTCATATTTTGGTATAGGTACACAATTGGGACTTTGATCCTAGATCTCTGTCTGAGTTGAATGAATGATTGGACTCTGACTCCACATTGTCTAATTGGTATATGATTCTATCTAGCTATGATACTTAAATTAAGCCCACAGGATTTTTTCCTATGTATATAGTACATGCTGTTGTAACACCACTATGCTCATAAATAACATCCCATATTTCAGTTCATTTTAAAGCTAAAGCAACAGGTATGGAAAGATGCTAACACCCTTAAATTGCACGTTCCCGTATCATGTCATAGTAAAAGTCTTTACTTTCATGCTTATCTTACATTCAGAAGATTCAAAACAACTACACTGAAAGAAAACGTTAACACATACATAGAGTAAGTATATAATGTATTCATAAAAAGGAGGAAGAGTGGATAAATCTCATTTTAAGTGTGTAGGTATAATAGGTAGGCAAGGCATATAGGCAGGGAATTGAATATAAATAAGTAGTTCGAACATGTAAAATGAATGGAAAAGTCATATAAATGGCTAAGTATACAAAACTGGCGTGTATGTAGGTATATCAATAGGTATATCTAGTGGTTAAGGTCCTGCTAATAAAGTCTAGAGTTGTGTGAATAAGAATTGTGGTCGATGTCATGTGAGTGTAAATAGGAGTAATAGTAGGGAAGCCAGACAAAAATGTTGAAACCATAGCCTTGACTCAAGGTACCTATGATATTATTTCTGAAGTAGGTAAATTATGACAAATGTATTTAGGTAGGCATTTCTTTATCACTAACCTAATCCAAACTAAGTTTTCCCTAGGAATAAGCGTTTAGGTAGAGCAGGACGTGTCAGTCAGTGGCATAGACATGAAATTACATATTCTACGCACAGAGTGGGTTTAGGGGATGTGTTATACATCCTACGAAAGGTATAATATTGATATGAATGTACATAGTAAACATCTACATATTATGTAGTAGTCACGACACGGGATCTTCCCAACAAAAAAAAAGAGGATGAAACGAAACTGGTATGAGTATATGCTAAGGGCTTTGGATGGATAATAAAAGGAAAAACGTAGGATGAAAACAAAAATGATGAGGATTCAAGACTGTAGTAAGCGCTGTGAATGATTCCATCAGGCATGCACTAAAGAATAGCATGAAGGTATGTGTGTTTGGGTGTGTAAATATTGTATAAGTGTATGGAAAACAACGTATAACACGTAATAAATAGCTAGTACATGCGATGCCTTATTGCATTGTTATGAAGAGTTGCTTTTCACAGAAGAGGGGTTCGAGTTACTACTGCACTACTCTGCTAATACATTATAATATTCCAACCTACATTATTTACGTTCCGATGATGATGCAGTGCTAGAACTTTGCGTTCTTCTCTTCTGTATCATCCTCCAACATTGAATATTAGTATATTAGGTACCATACTTACTATCCTAGTTATGTTTTCCTCCAACAACCTTTCATTCTAATGTAGCAGTTAGTAATAGTGAAGAAAATGGTGTGAGTCTGAGCATAAGAACAAAAAATGGGAATAGAAAGCCCCGGGATCTTCGCCGTCGGGTTTGTCTATCTCATTTTATCTCACTTTTCTACTTTACTCATCTGTTCTGTTCTGGTCCATTGACACGTATGCCATGCTACTAAAACACTAAGGCTATGGCTGGGGCAGCTCCCGAGATTCTTCATTCTCTTTTGTTTGCCAATGCCAATATACAATATGTATGCATGTATACGCAATACGAACTAACCAAACGTAAATGTAAGCACATAAGTCTGTATCAGTTTCTCTATGTATTTATGTATGTTGTGGAGTGTTGTCTGTAGTCAGCAGAGTCGACGGTCGACTTCGAGAGGAGTGTAAGTGTAAGTAAACTGCTGATAACAAAACTGCATTGAAAGAAAATCGAGTTAGTTCACTCAGTCAGTCATAGTTCGAATTCGACAGAAGCAAGGAGCATTGCATTGATTTGCATTTTCGTAATCGAACAAAGTGGTTTACTTTACTTATGGTTTGTTAAGTAACGTGATAGTGCCTGCGAGTTCTCCCTTACACTATTTTTATAGACCTACACTTCTTCTAATGTGTTGCTAGTATAGCTCCACTATCACTCCCTGTCCTGTCTGCAGCTCGACAAGGATACTTTCCGTAAGAATAATAGCCTTTAAATATATATTTGTAGACATACACAATTATTTATGTACCTTACCCACCCTGTGCTAGAATACTCAACATTACATTCTCCATTCATTTTTTCTAGCTCCAATTTTTACCTGTTAACATTGCACGAGATCAGCTAATGATACTTTTAAATTTTAAAGGCATGTACATCAATTCAGTACATAACTGTGCATACTAAAACATTTAAAATTTTTGCTGTCAATGCGTATCTTAATTATTGTAATTACTAATGTACATAGAGTACTAATATACTTCGTGCACATTCATGTAGTACCGCATACCAATGGAAATGGCACACGTAGTAAAAATTTAAATGCTTGTGAATGAAGAAATGGAACATAATTGGGAGGAGGTGCCACTAATTATCACATTTCACATAAGATTATTTTCATTCTTCAATTTTTACCCGGTAGTGTGCTGTTCTTTCCATGAAGCAAAATATATGCTGCTGTAACATTATTTTCAATACAAGTGGATACCCCAAAAAAGTAAATGCATTTAGTAGGAAAAATACAGTATTGGGGGTTTTATTTTATGTTTTTTATCTTGAAGGCATCTCTTCGCAGAACTTTCATATATAAATCTAATAATTATTAGGATTATATTAGCTACACCTACACATGGAAAAATTATCTGAAAAGGGAAGTTGTTACTAAAAGCAATGTGCGACAAAAGCTTTCAATTTCAGAGAATAAGTGTATGATAATATTCAAAAATATTGGCCACTGCTTGGTGATTCAAGAGATCACTATTGTTCTGATTCTGTTGATATTCGTAGGCAACTTTATTTACACACTAAATTGGTGGAGTCGAATGACAAAGTGAGTGAGAATGTGAGACAAAACTTGAAACATTTGGTCTCTAACACGAGACAAGATTTGAGAAAGCTTTTAGACGTGCAGTGCAGTAGTACAAAGTAAGTACATACAACAACGTAATATAGTAGACGAATGTTTATCTCATTTTGTAGGAAAGAGAAGTTGTGTGTTATAACAGAGATGTCTTATTTACAATTGTGAATAGCTGCTACAGACTACAATTACAAAGTACTATGTACCTATAATGCACAATAGGTATTGATGTCATTTACAATGATTCTTGCATTGTACTTCAATTATGAGTTGCACAATACAACCAGAAGAAATAGCAACACGTAGAATAAACAATAAGAATAACTATTTATCGTATTCACAAGTTTAAACAGCAGTTAACGACCCAATTAGCACTTAACTTTTTTATCTACGTCCATGCAATACCATATTTGACATGTAGCAATAATTTAACATTTTCATCTTCAATCTAAAGCTGTTCTGTTGGTGTCATTTTCAGTAACAATATCAGATTGCATGCTGTAGTAATTAAGATCTTTAGTTGATTAGTGTACAAAACATAAAGTATCGCTTACATTCTTTAATTACAGATAGCCAACTTAATAGTTTTGCTCTACAGTATGCCGGAGTATAAAGAGTATCTTCTCCTTATCACTATATCAAATGAAATATCTCATGTTATTCAATTCTTTCAATTTCAAGAGTAAAAAATTCAAAGCATTTATGAAACAAATTGTGATTAATAATATTAAACTATATTATGTAACATCTTAAATTGTCGACAGAAGCAATATTGAATGATCTTTATTTATGCTATAATATACCAATATACCTGTGGCCTATGTATGTGGGTCATCAGAGTCAATAGCCATCACTCAGTGACTCAGTCTTCATCTCATCATCATCGATATTAGACAAACAGGCATCCATAACTATGTATATCCGAAAAATATACTTACCTACTAGTTACTAGTGTCCTTTGGTTGCTCAAATCATCTACCAACAATATCAATGTTAACAATAACAATGCCGTATTTTAACTTAGGTACTTAGTAATACGAAACCATAAGTGCAATATACAGAAATACTTTCAACACTTTAATTGCATGTACAGCATGGTCCACTAAAAATATTTTCATTTTTGATGCATTAATTTTTCACTTCGCTTTCACTTCCGCTTTGGTAAAAGTTGAGTAGAAGTGAAATTGAAGTGAAAGTGAAAATGAAGGTGAAAGGATTTGTTTCAATAAGCTACTTCTATTGACTCTACTACTACCCTGCCTCTACCGCACCTGCTCTACCTATCTTGAAGGAATAAGGGAAATCACTCAATACTCAATGTTATTTTACATAGTGAAACTAGTGAAAGTCGTTTATCAACTATTATCTGGATAACTTGTGGTTGAACATTTTTGGCCAGTGGACGCTTGGACACTGACACTCAGACAGTCTAGGCTTCTGTAATATTATTATTATGTGTACTATTGTGTAATGTGTACCATTGAAATTGGAAACAAAAAACTAGTCGTCTTTTGTAACGGTACAGTAATCGCGCATTATTTTAAAAATTGTGGTGCGTCCAAGAAAGTGTAAGTAAACATTTACAGAGACAACATTTTTGACAAAAATCTAAAATTTTTACTTTTTACTACTTACATATTCTTAAATATCATCTCATAACGTCACATCAGACACCCCAACTCTGACTGAACTCGGTAAGTATAAGTAAGTTGTGTTGATATACACTTTGGTCATATTATATATTATGCTGAATTGCTGATAGGATAGGAGGATCAAATCAAGGGTACAGGGGTCCATGAAATATCAAAATATATATATACTAGTTTTCCATTTGAATATTTATCATTTATTAATTGTATTTTTCAGCGGAAGAAGAAAACATTGACACTTGCTTGATATGATTATCATTTTTGTTCTGGCTTTTAGATTTCGTCGCGACCCAATATTATTTTATATTAAAGTACTAAAGTAACACAACCGGAATTGGTTAGTGGTAAACAACACCGCATGCTGTCCATAACGCAATCTTTGACACTACAGACAGTTTTGCCAAAATTGAGCACTTCACGTTCACATTTGGAGTCGTCAAAACGCCGGAAAGAAAGGCTATTCTGTCTATACATTCGCAAGAAATACTAATCATCTATTTAATCCTACCTCAGATTGGAGTTTGTAATAAGTAAGTAAAATAATCATAAATTATTACATTCGTTTTTTCTTGGAAAAACCTTTTTAAATGAATCATAATTTCGGGTGTATATTACATATATTATGTGTGAACACGCACTGGTATGGTCAAGTCAGGTATGAACTTAATAAAATGAGCACTGAACAAATGACAAAAAGGAAAGGGACACCATGCAAAGTACTACAAATATTGAATATATGGGGCAATAGTACTAGTTAACATCAGTTTGTTTACGCCATTGCATTGTGCGAATAGTGCGAAGGCGAAGTAAACAGTTGTGTGTGTGTGTGAATTGTGTCTCATCCGAAACATAGGTACCTAATGCACTAGAGCTCATATAAAAAGCAGAAAGCTTTTTCATGGAGATTTAGTTTTGTGGCACTCCTCCACTACTTAATTCCTAGGAATTCCTGGAAGGTAGAATAGAAGCCGACAATTTGTTATCTGTGACTAACTGACTACATGATTTTACTGTCTTAGATTGTTGGCCATCTTATTGGCCAGTAATCTGTAAGAACCAAGAACAGAACAAAACATAAAGTAATAAAATGATCTGAAGGTTAGCTAATAATTGTAAAGAATGAACATAACTATTGTATTAGTAGTTTTTATGGCATCTTAAACAGTCAGTGGTATGTATACATAATATGTAATATGTAACCTGATGCTGTATGTAATGGGAATGGCAAATATAATGAAGTAGACATAATGACTAATGGTATGCATACGGATCCAGTAGACGTTCATCTGCGAACTGCAAATTCAATAGTATACCCGTAGGCTTCGAGAACGATTCTCAAGAAAAATTAACTTTTTTGTATCTTGTCAAATTACTCTTTGGTAGCTGCTGCAGTAGTGCTGACAGTGCTGAATGAAAAGCGATTGAGTATTATAGCTTTGTCTGTCAGTCGACTGAAGAGATTAGATTATTAATCATAGTATTGCATAACAATGCATTCCTCTTCTAAATCCTAATGGCTAATCGACCATGTTGTTAATATTTTTAAATAAGGACTTGATTGTAACATTTTTTTTCGTTTGTGCATTTATAGAAACTTTTTGTGTGTACCTACCTAAAAGGGAAAATGATTAACTGATGATGTAAAGTTACATGAATAAAGTAAGGGTACTTTGCATGACGCTTATTCTGCCAGTATTGTATATATATGCGATGCCTCGTAGTAAAACAAATCTAGTTCAGCCAAACTCATCTTAGATTTAGATTACATCTTTATATAATACAAATGAATTCTGCTAAGAATAGTAGCCAAAAATATCGAAATAATTTGCAAAGAAAAATAATTTGGTCAAAATACTTCAGCAGAAGTATACAAGTATACAAGTAGGCTTTAGGCTTTAGGCCAGCTTTAGGTATGTCCAGTGGCATTTCTGTGGTCTCCATGGATTAACAGATCATGTTTTACAATCAAACTAAAATGGAATTTTGCGACGGTGTGATGAGTAATGTGTGTGATCTGTTAGACAAGCCTTTATACTTTATAGCTCCAAAATTGGTGATAATAATAATATTGACAAATATAGATAGAATTAACACTACCTGATATTATTAGCAGTGCACTATTGGTTAGATAGAAGGTTTAAGTACACGTCCTTAAAAATCCTGGATAATCAATTCTAGCCACCGAAATAACTGGTTTTGTTCAAGTTTGATTTGAGATTCTTAAATTGTATGGTGGGATTGCATTTGGGATTGATGCGTGATTTAATTTTTGCAGACTTAAAGCTACCAAGAGGAACAGGAACTGCTACTAACGCACTTTGCGTTTATTAACTACTTTTTTAAGAAATGGATCCTTCAAAGAATCCAACTGATCCCAATGATACAGGGCCTCCAAGACGATTGCTAGGTCAAGAAACAGTAAGTTTTTCAGTTACTCCTGGTTGAATAATGCGTTTAAATTGCGCATTAATATTGTAGTAATATATAGCCATCATTATCATCTTATGTATCCAAACGTATTGTTGTAACATAATCTCATTTTGCTACTGAAGGTTGACGATGATGATTCCGATAATTCTTACTTATCTGAAATGATTGACGACGTGATTATTCCATCAACTGAACCTAGTGATGATCGATTCAGCATGTCTTTACTGCAGGGGCCAGAGGAGCCTACAACAGACACCAGGCGTTACGACGAAAGAGATTATCAGTGTACGTTCAAAATTTCATAGTTGTACTAAACAATAATTCTTGTCCCACTTATTGTACTTAGAAAAAGACTTTCCACAAAAGTCTTCTATTAGTTCTATTTCCTTTACATGTATAACATAATTTTGACATTGCAGCTCATCGCCGGGAGAGTTTTCAGCATACTCATCATCCGCTAAAACCCCTTCACTCTCGTTCCTTAAGAAAGAAACATTCTATTTCTCGGGCAAATGAAAATATTGAAACTGATGATGCTGCTGAAAGCCCTATCGCTCCTGCAACACCATCCATTCAAACTTCTCAGTCTGCTATCCAAATGGGTACTACTTATGAAGAGACGGAGGATGATTTAGATGAGCCTTTTGAATCATGTCCCCTCCTGGAATAGTAAGTTTTCAATTTTGTTTTGAATATGTTGGCTCCTACTTGAACTATTCTGCTTATTAGACTTAGCATTTTAAACGCTTAATTACCTTGGTAGGCATTAATTAAATGTTTTGTGTTAGTTGTGGAAATAAATAATATGTCTTATTCTTAATTCCTATTACAGTGGTTTCGACTATCCCAGCCTCGGAATTACGGAAAATGAGGAGAAACCAGGTCCAAGCCATTTTAAGGATTTTCAAGAACCTACTTCCAAGAAGGTTCAGTTTGAAGTTGGTAAGTTGCAATACCTATATGGGGTTTTATTTTGCTAATAATATCAAGGTTGCTGCACACAAAGTATTACAATATGAATGCTCATGTTTATAGGAGGTGAGCCTGTAGTTAGTGGAACTGAAATGTACAATCAGGAAAAAAAGAAACATAAGTAAGTCCGTTTCGTTAACATGTAATTATAATTATTGACTTTGTTATGGGATAATTATAGACTTTCTTTATTGCGAAAATACGCTTTGATGGAAATCCAGATTTCTTTTACAAATTAGTATAACCATAGCATACTACACGGTCGGATGACAGTAGAGTAGATGCAGCACAAATGCTTCTAGCAGTATACTAATTGCAACAGGGAAGTATCTTCCGTTTTCGTAACAAAAAATGGTACACATTTGTAAATGTGTATAAGCTAGACAATTTTTGTAAAAGAGATATCCACAACTCCACAACATCAAATGTATTTTCCGGGCTAGCCAAGCGAAATGTTGCAAATACTGTGCTATAATTAGTGATCTTGAAATTATTTATAGGATGTCTTTCTTATAAGTTTTTGCGAAAAGACATGCTAAAAATAATATGGCTGCTAATTGTCGTGTGCGCGCTTTAATAACTTAGAAAATATTCTTGCTCATAAAATGTTGAGATCTGTAAAACATCGTCAAATGGTCATTGTGTGTGCAGAAGTCACCGATCTCATAAGTACGAGGATCCACAGTGGCGTCGCAGGCAAGGATCTGAAATGCTGGATGCTAATACACCTCTAATGCTTTTGGGAATAAAGGACAGAGATCCTAACCTGCCTGACGTTGACCAGGATGATTTAACAAGTAAGTCAATAATGAACAGGAACGTCGGAAATCCTATTACAGAATTTGTACAGTACTATTATAATGTGCTCTTTTAAAAAGGTCATCGATACGAAGACAACAAGGGTTTCCGGCGTCATCGATTTTTTCCCAAGGGTATCGATGAACCGTCAGTTATGCCTGGTAAATCAGTTAGATTCGACCACCAACCTCATGAGATATTTGTCGAATTAAGTGTGCTAACAACCATTGATGACAAACACATGTGGCGAGTAAGTATTTGATCTACAAAATTGCTCTTTATATGTAAAATGACATGTGAATAATGCAAATTGGGATTACATTAGGAAATGGCCAGATGGATCAAATATGAAGAAGATGTAGAGGAATTAGCTGACAGATGGGGAAAGTTAGTAAATTATTTTATTTTTTATTTGGTTCATCATTACAAATGCGTTCCAATAATTTTAATAATATGGCGAATAATTAAATTTTTAGACCCCACGTTGCATCATTGAGTTTTCATTCACTGATAAACTTAAGAAAATTGCTTGAAATGGGTGTTTGCTTGTTGGACTTGGAAGAACGAGATTTACCCGGAGTAGCCTATCGTGTTGTGGAGCAAATGATAACAAACGATTTGATTAGACCTCAAGATAAAGGTAGTGTGATGAGGTCTATTTTGTTGAAGCACAAACACGTCAATGAAAGCGAGGGTGGCGGATGGCGTTTCAATTTACGCCGTAATACCCAAAGTGGAAGTCTCACTAGCCTCCATGCAGTTATGGAAGATAGACGCTCGAAAGGCTCCATTTCCGAAGGCATGACGAGAAGAAATAGTGCTACATCAAGGTTATTAACGGAATCTCTGGGGAATGGTCACCCCCTTCTGACAGGAGAGCAATCTTTTCCAAGACATTCAAATGGCCAAGTACTTGATTTCAGTTTTGTTAGTCTGTATGTATTTTGTACTGCTGCGTTGTAAAAAAAACCCGTAGAATAATTCTGATTTATGTTTATAATGTTATGAATATTTATTACTCGAAGTTTCAAATGTTAGTATAAGCTCACTTGAATAATGTGTTTTACATAGTTAGATGTGACCAAGCTGACCGCAAACATGTCGGATGACGATTTAAAGTGGATAACTAACAAGGAAAGTATTATGAGAAGAATTCCTGTGGGATCTGAGGCATCCATTGTTATGGTTGGCAAAGATGATTCTTTGGAGCAACCAACAATGGCTTTTGTGAGATTGGCAGAAAGTGTTTACATGCCTAATGTTACAGAAGTAAGGAACGCTTACTGCCTTTATAATTTAAGTTAGTTTTGCATGTAATTAAAAAAGGCACATTAATAATGCGTATACTGTAAATATTTTCAAAGGTACCGATTCCTGTTCGTTTTGTGTACATTCTTCTTGGTCCTAGCTCTTTAGAAATGGACTATAAGGAAATTGGTCGCTCAATCTCTACTTTAATGTCAAACAGAGTAAGTACACATTTTTTACGATCATTGGCTGTACTAAATCATAATAGTAAAGTTTAAAAAAATACTTAAAGCAAGTGACAATAACGTTTGTTGTAGCACTTCCATGAGATAGCATACAGAGCCATGAATAGGAAACATCTGTTGAAAGGAATTCACGAATTTTTAGATGAAAGTATAGTATTGCCGCCTGGAGATTGGGATAATGACATGTTTCCGTTCGAAGGTAATTTGATAAAGATAACTAGGATCTATTACTTTTATGTATAGTAAGTGTCATTACTATTTAATGTTTTCTAATACTATTACCTTACTTTTCTAATGTAATAATAATATTGTTACAGATCTCAAAGAAACGAGCCAGGCGCTAAGACGGAGGATTGAAAAGAGAAGGTCAATTTCTCAAAAGGGGGCCGTTGATGTATTTGATACTGGTGCTGAACCTCCCGGAGATGGATTTGATCCCCTGAAAAGGACCAAACGACCATTCGGTGGAATGGTCACTGAGATTCGAAAAAGATATCCATTGTACTTGTCAGATTTCACCGATGCATTAAACTTCCAAACTGTGGCAACAATCATTTTCATCTACTTTGCTGCCGTTTCAGGAGCTATTGCGTTCGGAGGAATTTTAAGTTAGAACTAAAGAAGTTTATTTTATTTTATTTTTGCTTTAATTGTCTCTGTAGATATGGTTTTGGCATAACATTGTTGTTATATTTTTATACATAGATACTAAAACCGATAAAAATATTGGAATATCCGAAACTCTTATCTCTACTGCTGGAGCAGGAGTAATTTTTTCCTTACTGTCCGGACAGCCTTTAATTATAGTAGGATCTACAGGACCTTTGCTACTGTTTGACGAGAGTTTGTATAATGTACTTTGATTAAATGTTTTGCATACTGTAATTTTATAGACTTGATGGATATGCTAAATCAAAAATACCTTATTATAGTTTTCTAAGCAACACAACATGAACTTTCTGGCATTACGCTTTTGGATCGGAATATGGATCTCAGTAATTGGCATAGTAGTTGTCGCTTTAGAAGGGAGTGTGGTTGCTCGTTTCATAAGTCGGTTTACCCAAGAAATATTTGCAGCTCTGATTTCTTTGCTGTTTATCGCAGAAAGTGTTTCCAATTTAGTTTCGGTAATACTGTTGTAGATTTTTTTAATTCGAAACGTTCAAATTCCATTATTAAAATTCATTTTAACCTGTTTTTGTTTTCTCAGATATATATACACCATCCCATAACAAAGACATACGGGATCTGCACAAATTCGTAAGTCATTTCTTCTAACAAGTATCTTTTAACGATAATATTGTTTGATTTACAATACATTTATTTTATAGGAGCATCGTAGAACTCTCAGAAGGAGATGCGTATCCAAATACAGCTTTACTTTCCAGTGTTTTGTGTATTGGAACGTTTGGAATAGCTTATGGCTGTCGGGCAATAAAAACAAGCAAGTTTTTCACTGATACGGTAATGGATTACTTAACTATACAGTTTAGAAATGGAGGCGTTCCTATATCTATTATGTTTACACTGTCTTTTTTATTTTTCAGATTCGTAAATTTCTTGGAAATTTCGGGGTTCCTCTTGCAATCGTAATCATGGTATGAACCACTTTTTTTAAAAACCGGGATGGCAGTACCCATACGCACATACATATACCTGCATCAGTTTTATATTTATTGGTCTCATAGGCTGGATTAGATTTCTTGATCAAAGAAAATGCTACGACTGAAAAGCTGAGTGTTCCAGAAGGCTTGTCAAACACTATTGAACGACCTAGTTGGCTTATCGATGTGACCGGCGTTTCTCCAGGGATTGCCGGTGCCTGCGTGCTTCCAGCTTTACTCCTATTTATGTATGTTTGACATTCTTTACGTTTAACACAAAAGAAAGTCAAGATTAATTTTGCTATTTTCATCTTAGTCTGATATTTATGGAAACAAGTATTTGCGGCTTGATAATCGGAAAGAAGGATCAGAAACTTGTTAAAGGAGGGGGATTTCATTTAGACATTCTTTTACTTTCGGTCATAAACGCGGGAGTTGGTTGTATCGGAGGAGCTTGGATGTGTGCAGCTACAGTAAGAGCTGTAACTCACACCTCGGCACTCACTGTGTATTCTACAAATAATCCCCCTGGAGAAAAGCCGATTATCCTTGGTGCAAAAGGTATATCCATGTTGGCAATATTGTCAAATAAAGATATTTTTCGTACACCTATATAATATGCAATCTAAAAAATGTCAGTAATTCCGTTATTGCTATTAATATTGTTCATACTATTATTAATTCCACAGAGCAAAGAGTTTCATCCTTTACAGTTTCCTTGCTGGTGGGATTGTCGGTATTAATGTCTCCAGTGCTCGTGCTAATTCCTAAACCTGTATTGTTTGGAGTTTTTCTTTATATGGGAATTTCCTCAATGAGTGGAGTTCAGTTTTTTGAAAGATGTGCCCTTCTGGTAAAAACGGTTCAAAATCATCCTCAAGTACGTCAACTTTCTTATGTTCCAAAGATAAATATATTCATATCTGTTGTAGACTGTATAACAATAAGAATGTCTGTTCTGGTTTCAGGTGCCGTATGTTCGTAGGGTAAGACAAAGATAAATAGAAAGACAAGCGAGCATTATTTTGGATGTGATTAAAGAAAATTAACTACAACATTTTATAAATAAATAAATATAAATATAAATAATTTTTTATTTTTGTAGGTTCGAACTTCTAAAATGCATCTTTTCACCTTCATTCAAATTTGCTGTTTGGCTCTTCTTTGGGCTATTAAATATACACCTGCTGCTCTCATTTTGCCATTCATTCTTATTCTACTAGTACCTTTCAGAAGCCTTGTCTTGACTAGGATATTTAAACCGGCGGAACTAGCTGCAGTAAGTGATGAAAATTAACTGTTAAAAAAAGAAGCGTATTGCAACATGTTTTATTCTGATATTGTTATGTAACATTTAGTTAGATGCCAAAGGAGCTGAGCCCGAGCATTCAAAGGACTCTGATGATGAACATGAAATGTCTCAACTTGTGGTAGTTGAAGAAAATGGAACGAAGAAAGGACGACGTAACTCTCACAGTGTTAATGGAAAAGGTCAATTTAATTTTAGATCTATATGATTTCCTTTTGCCAAAAAAGAGTGCCACTGAAGCCTTTTAGTTCCTTGAGAATAACCTTGTACTTGTTAGTAAAATATTATTATCAAGTTTTGGATGATTATGTCATGTATATGTCAACAAGATTGGACATGGATTGTTAAGCTACTAAAACTTAAAAATTGTGAATCGTGAGTGAACTGCAGTTTTCAAGTTATTTTTAAATTTGTGTACTTTTCGTATACTTTTAGTATGTGAAATGTGATGCACCAATGCTTTATATGTATAGTTATTGTTACTTATTCAGTCTTCAGTTATTTAAAAAAGATCAATTGTTTTGACAATGTCACTATTTCATTTCTATATTCCCCCTTTTAGCACATTTTCTGTAATTTTTAGTATCATTAATGGACTGATGACAAATGCAATAATACTATATTGGTTAATGTTATAATTTTACATGTATATGGCCTCACCAAGTATTGAACAATGCGAATGATTATCAATTATGCAATTTCATTGAACGCGTTGTTGAATATGTAGACTTAATGGGTACCTAATATTATAACCAGTGGACAGGGGAACAAAAATTTTGAACTTTGAATCGGTGACTATTGACAGTTTTATTTTGCAACTGCAAAAGGTGCTTTTATACCTGTGGCAAATTATTTCATTATCCAGGACTGAATTCTTATAAATTCTTATTTTCTTACAGAAACAGTGAAACAGATTATGTATTGATCTGATATAATTTTTCGATAATCTCTCTACAAAATATACACAACATAATTTTTCGTGTTTAGTCCATACAACATAGGTATAATTCTGCATTAAATATTTTTGCAATATTATAGCGATGGTTTAGCCTTGAACTATGCACATAAGGCATAGATCACGAAAGCATTTTTTTTTATTTCACGCTTTTAAGCTACTAACAAGGTATTCGGTACGTTTAGTTAAGTATTCTAAATGTAAGTGTCTTATCTAATCTAAATGAAGATTAGATATCAAGATATCAATTTTAACATGATATTTTTTCGAAAATGTAATTAGGCAAATAATGCGAATACTCTTAAAATCACGAACACTACAAGAATCTAAAAAACAGAAAAATTATGATAGTGAATCAATAAAATTGCATAATTTGCTGGAGGGCGGAATTTTGATCGGAAGACATAAGAATCATTCCTATACTTCTTTTTATGAGGGATGCTAATGGCGTTGTGTGACTGTACTAGATCGTAAACTTTTCATTTCCAGTCTTCCTAGTGTCCTTGTCCGCAAGGACTACTTACCATGCTCTTGAAATGTTGAAATGATATTTATTAGGTCGGTTCTTTAGGTATTATGTAGTAAAACATCATAAGAAGTACCATAACAAAAATTATGCTGTAAACCTTGAAAAAACTCTCCCGCCCGAGTGCAGTGGATGGGTGATGTATTATTTAAATTCAACCATGTTATGTTCTTCATCCAAAATCAAAATACCTTTTTCACTGTCATCCCAGCCTAAATCGAGTTATTGCGATTTGAAATGTAGGATGTAGGGTAAAAATATGGATGGGCCATACTAATGATTATCGGATTAGTACAATAGCTGAGCATTAAAATTTTATTAGATAATAGAAATAAGGTAATTAAATTACTTTGGTAGGTGTATTCTAATAATTTCGTTAAGTTCAGTTATGTATTAAGAGTACGGTAAAGTATACTGTAGTGTAATATATACAATATGGCTTACTTATTTCTTCCGTGTATGCAATGTATGATTTATGACCTATGACATGAGTATAATATGAGATATAAAATGTAGTATAATATGCTAAGCGCAACTTTATGTATGCTGATAAGAGAAAGTAGGGGGAAAATGGGAGAAAAATTTTGTTACAAATGTAATTAATTTTAATTCAAATCCATGCATGCATGAATTTATCATTAGTTTAGAGAGAAAGAAAGATGTGTTGAACAAGATCTTGAAATCATACCACGTTAAAATGAAAATAAAATAATTTCTTCCGTGGCATTTACTTGTCAAATTCGCATACGTATGACGAAGTATTACTGGTTCATATGAATCCATAAAACTATATTTTTTGCTATAGAACGTGATGTGATTTTGTGATGGCTTCTAGGTCAATGATCTAAAGAAAGACTTTGAAGTAGTATAAAATGAACAACAGGGCTATCGGCTAGGAGTAGACTTTGTTTACAAAGTAATATTTTATTACAATATTAAGCAAATCAGTATTCTATTTGTATTTTGCTATTTAAATATGTACACATTTATAGTCTACTAATTCGATTTCTTATGTAGTTTTGAATGACTGAAAAAAGTGGCGAGAAAATATGTTCTACTTTATAGTTATTTTAGTTTGAATTCTGTGGATTGTTTGATTTGTGTAGTTTGCCACTAATTATTAATTATTGAGGTTTACTAATGCAAGTATATTTTTAAGCGTGACCGAGGTATATAGATAATGGAACAATCTGAATAAAAAAAATATTTCTTGAACTTTGTCTTTAAAATACAAATTACTTAATTTTTACGCATTACATGACAAATAAGTTACTGTGAAGTGAAAATGACAAGTCTGGTATTTTACGGAGTAATAATTTTTGATTTACATTTTTTGAGTGCGTAGGAATTGCCATGAACATTTTTGTTACCCGCACACTGCCACTGGTGCGAGTAAATAAGTACTCAAATAATGTATAAACTAATTATTAGGCACTGCCGAATAGTGCCGAATCACCGATATAATGTGGCAAGAGTAGAAGGTCCAAAGCCTCATACTCATACCATTAAAACCACAGCCTTTTATTACACCTGCACCTTAGGCCTCTCCCCGCATTAATTCTGCAACATCTATTCCACCATCGGGTTGTTCGGCAATCTCTCCTTCCGTTTCTACTGCTACCTTTGGGGCCTCTGTTGTTGTTGTTGCGATTAAGTGTTTGCAAAAGCCAAAATTCGTCATTTTCAAAGCTGTAAATTAAGGGAGATTATAATAATATTGTAATAAGTTAATAAGAGATAGACAGTGAGTGAGACGACTGTGACTGTGAGTGAGACCTGTGACTATGATTTATTTATTACCTACCAATAATTTTATTACAAAAATCTGAATAATAGTTATGGCCTTACTTGGATTGCATATTTGGGCACATTGAAGTACCCCTGGATTCCAATATTGATTTAAGTCTGAGCCACAGACCAACAAGAACTTTTCACTCTGAAGACACATTTCTAATGCAGGGCAACTCACATCAAGACGGTCAATTGGTTTTTTAGACAACTTAAATACGTCTTTCCAAACATCTTTTGATTTGTCATCATATTTTATATTTGACATATCAGTAATACCAAGAGAAGAACCATGTTCACCAAGTGCTGTGGTTAAGATAATAGAGTTTAAGAGAATTAGTAAACTGTATACTATGATGGCATTAGCACTCATTCCTTCCATTCCATAAGACAGTTTATCTTATTAGTAACTCCGCTGACATACTTAAACTGAGATTTGTACTGACCGTTCTGAATACATTTGATTGAAAAATTCCAAATAATTAAAATTGTTTTAGGACGTATCCCTAAAAGAAAATTGCCTATGTACTTTCTTCAAAACTTTAATCAGAGTCCGATTTCTTTTACAAATTGTTATATTATAATTAGGTTAAAACACCGTAACATCTTCTAGGTATTCGGTATCTATATTATTTTCTTGTGCTCTAATGTCTCTATTGACACTTTTCTCTCTGTCTGTGTCTTTCTCGAAAAAGATAACCACAAAACAGAATTGTGCTTGTCTCATTAAATTACCATAATATACATTTGCCAGTGCAGTGGTGTGAAGTGGTGTCGTGCACTAGTAGCATTAACTATTAACTCCATCTCAGGCGCTTTTAGGTTTACGGTTTCGATCTTAGGTCATTGAACAAATTATTTAAGAACAATGCAAACTGTAATGTAAATGTATAGTAAAAGACGTAATTAAACAGCAATTATTGTCCAATTGTTTTCAACACAATAACATATCCGGAGAATATGACACATTGGCAGCGATATAACAATTTGTTTTTATTGGCTATTTATTAGTATTAAGTTTTTAAATACTTGTGTAACTTGGCGTTTGGGAATTCGGAACGGTCGAGAATCTCGAGAAAGGCACATAATGTTACGCATCATTTATTTGTTACGGCGTACTACAATCAGCGCACAGAAGTATATTTGCGGGGTTAGATTTAAAAGTTAAATGTCTTCACACGTGCTGTCTCTGCTGTGAATGTTTACTTATGCTTGTGTGTGTGCGTTTACTGCGTTTGTATCGTTTGGAAAGTTTATTTTGAAATAATTCAGTCAGTTTAAAAAATATTAAATATAAGCGACACAATTTTATTGAAAAAGATAAAATCCCAATTTTTTGATCGTAATCACAAGAGTAATCAAGCAAAACCCGTTGTTCTCAACTTCAAAGCAAACCTTCTAATATAATATACTTCAACTAAGCGAACTTCAGGTCTCAGGTTCAGGTATGAAAAAACGGTTTTTAGCCAAAGAGACATAATTCATACTTTTAGACTTATATAATTGCAATGTTTATATCCAATATTAGTAGATAAATAATGAAAATACCCCTTTTGCTACTTTCTTAACAGCTGACTGAATAGAAATGATATTGCAAAGAGAAGAAAGCTTTCCCAGGGGGAAGGACCCAGCTCCCAAATCCAATTCCACCGGTCCAGCAAGAATTTCTAAGAGCAGCCTGCAAAAAACAAAAGCTGAGGATGAAGATGAAGACCTTTTTAAAGTAAGAGTGACTTGTAATTTTCTTGTTTGTAGCGATACTTATTACATAATAAATTACTATTAGGGACATATTATTTATAATACATAACTTCTGTCTAATTCTACGAAATTGTTCACCGGCTTTCACCACATTAAAAATATGATATTGATGGGCTGTAAAAATTCTGATGGAGGTAGTAGTAAAATATCCACGAAAAGTCATTTAACTTAACATGGGATGAACATCGGTATGCGTTATATGCGTATGAAGAATTGTTTTCTCTTTTATTCATACTGTGTGGTTGTAATTAGATCCTGTAATTAACCTGAAATCTCAGTTTACTGAAGCGCGAAAGGGTGGGTATTAGAATCTAACTAGGTTGTAATGAGAAAAACAGTGAGTAAAAGTCTGGTGTCTGTAAATTAAAAACAAAATGAGCAAGTTTAACTGATTAAATATCGGCGTGGTTTTCAGATTGTTAAACCTACTGAAGTAAAAAAGAAACGCAAGAAAGCATCAACTGATCTAACGAGCGAAGAAACTGATTTACTTCTTTACGAAGGCGGTGCAAAAACTCGCGAATTTGTGATTGAATCACTTACATATGAGGTACGTTATAATATCTAATAATTTTATTATGATCTTCAGGCATACAGAAAGTGCCTTTTTTCGGTAACCGCGTTACCGGGTAGGCAGGTAAAAATGTAAGGGCAACCAGGTTACCGGGCAGGCAGCGCGAAGCGCTGCCTG
>JABASI010001355.1:0-25771 GCA_019776505.1 Tomocerus nigrus
CCATCACATCTATCACATACACGCCAAAAATAACCCTAATAATATTATTTTGGTTAGGTTTAACCATAGTATAGCCATAGCACAGATTAAGCATTTAAAGATACATTTGTGGCTCATAGTTTACGTTCAAGCAATGCTGACGGATAAGCTCAATAAGTTAGACAATTTTAAGGAGATTGATTGAATAGTACTTAAGTACACTGGGGTCTCAACTTCTACAGATAGTCTACTTACACCAACTACACTCTACTATTGCACTTAATATTATCTGGCTATTATCTCGTTTAGGTATAATTATTATTATATTACTGTATGTGTCGGGGAGTGGTTGGATTGATGGTGTATAAAGTGGCACTGGGACCATATGCTGTTACAGTATTAATTATCGATCGAAAAGAAATTAAACATTTTGTTCATGTGAGGTAGGCATGACATGACAATCCTTTCCGTGTCATTTGCTTTGTATGCTCCTAAACTGACAAAGCTATCGACTTCTGATAGTATCAAGTTAATCATAGTATGTATTATTATCTATAATATGGGGTTACACCGCCTAGTAATCCTGGTTACATACCTTTTGCTGTAGTGCTTAATCTTGCTGACACACTGGCTATTTGGCTATGAATTTGGGAAACCACTCACGAAAACGCAGTTATAATATTATATAAGTGTTTTTTGATGATTAGTGTAGATATAGGGTCATAAACTCATAGACCAAGTCTTAACTAACAAATTATGTACTATAGCTATTAACATTATTTGCTTATGACTCAGCAAGAACGCATGACTGCAATTGACTGCAAGTATACTCAGAAGAGAAACGTCAAAATTGTATCGTTCCCATTAAGCATATGTCATCGTGAGGACTGTTGACTGTTGTAGTCAAGTAAGCGATTACGTAGGAGTTTTCCTAGAGAAATTGATGAGTAGCTTTCATTCTGTTAGGGGGCACAAAAATGTATGCATGCACTTTTTTTGTCTGTTTTTATAGTAATACAATACAAAGATAGTAAATATTATGTGATTATGAACCATACTTGCATGCATTTATGTAGAATCTACAGGGATGAGCACTAAAAATGACTGTCACAAAATACAAACATGACTTTCACCATATGTAAATTTTGTGTGACAATTCATTGTTTCACAACTATAAAATATTACACAAAGCTTTTTCAAATCTTTTCCATCACATTAAACTTTCAATGGATTTTCACTTTTAGCAAGGGGAAAATGAAAATAAGCTATTTTTAGATGTGAAAAGCCAGTGTCATTTAACTACATGGTGAAAGTCAGTCATATTAGATATGTGCAATTTTTATTTCCCATTGCTGTAGATATCTTATACAATTCCGTAGTATATACCTATAGAAGAGGTCTAGATCTGTAATTAACAACAGGTACATGTACTGTGTTTTTAGGTCGGGTTAGCTAGCATGTGATACATTATTACGAGCTATCTGTATTCTGCCACTCGTTTTAATGAACCAATTCCTTTTATTTTATGTTTTCAGGAGGATTTCGACAATCAGCTCAAAGATGCTGGATCAAAATTGGTCGTAGTTGACTTTTATGCCACGTGGTAAGCGTTGTGTACCCGAAATTATCAAAAGAAACTATACAGTGAGGACAATTTCAATTCTTTATTTTTTGTATTAAGGTGTGGCCCATGTAAAATGATTGCTCCAAAGCTGGATGAAATGGCTGCACAATTCACGGATGTTGTTTTCCTGAAAGTGGACGTAGACGAAGTCGAGGAAGTTGCCACTCACTATTCTATCTCATGCATGCCTACGTTCTTGTTCATCAAAAATGGCGAAAAGGTACATATTATGCACCAATTTATAATCTATATTCAAGTTTTAGTATTTTTATTAGAGACATACTGTTCTACAATTTCTTATAAAGTAATGCACATTGAAATTCTAAAAATAATAGTAAATGATGGTTTTATTTTAGGTGTCCGAATTTTCCGGAGCAAACGCTGATAAGCTTAAGGAGTTGGTGATTTCTAACAAGTGAACTATAGAGAACATTCAAGATATAATGCTGCCTATTCTGCGTTAAATTTCCTGAAAGTGGACGTAGACGAAGTCGAGGAAGTTGCCACTCACTATTCTATCTCATGCATGCCTACGTTCTTGTTCATCAAAAATGGCGAAAAGGTACATATGCACCAATTTATAATCTATATTCAAGTTTTAGAATTTCTATTAGAGACATATTGTTCTACAATTTCTTATAAAGTAATGCACATTGAAATTCTAAAAATAATATTAAATGATGGCTTTATTTTAGGTGTCCGAATTTTCCGGAGCAAACGCTGATAAGCTTAAGGAGTTGGTGATTTCTAACAAGTAAACTAGAGAACATTCAAGATATAATGCTGCCTATTCTGCGTTAAAATTAAATTTTATTACACTATATTGGAAACCATATGCCTTTCATTCACTTAGCTGATATTTTCTGTGTAATTAATGGTAATTAAAGATTACATATTGTAGTGTACTTCATTTGACAGTTCAAAATTTCATTCTGTCCTGACCAATAACATATTAGTTGAAATATTTCTTGCTGTGCAATATTTTACATCGAAATTGTTTCCCCGTACTTATAACTTTTCATGCCTTATAATGTGATTTCCAGAAATGGGATACCTAAACACAATACTAAAATATATTAGGAGGGGGGTGATTCTTCAATTGGTTCTTTTAAATAATTAAAATCGAACAAAGCATGTAGGGGCTGAATTCGTGTCTGTTAAATTCTGTGAATCCTGAATCTGTGAATCCAAAAAATTTCAGTTATTTTATGAATGAAGCTTCCAAGCAAATGTTAAGTATCCCATTACACTTTGTCAATTATTTCATATGTCCTGTAGTTTGTAATAATAATTAAGTTGTCTTTTGATTAGTGTCTTACTTAGTGTTGTGTATTGATTGAAAGTATAAGTCGAGCACTTTAAATGAAGGGCATGTGGATAAAGTGAACCGTTCCATCACGATCATCTCGGAGTGGATGTAATTGCTTCCGTATGCAGGTTCTAGTGATATTAATATGTAACACATTTACCTATACTTGTGCTTTAACTGTAACAAACATATATGAATTGGTTAATCTGTATCAATTGTGTATGTATATTTCCCTAATCGAACTATACTATAGCTATATAGACTTACTAATTTTTGGAGCATTCTTTATTTCTTGCTTCTTATCATGTACTAGAGCGTGCAAGTAGTGCCATTGAAACTTGATCTAACGAAAGTATTGTATTGTCATTAGACTATGCCTTTTTACTTATAATAAGCAAGTCTGAAAGTTCAAAATGTTTGGCTTAAAGAATTCGCTGAATAAAGTTTTGCCACTTGCACTGGAATATAAATCGTTTATTGTCTTGCAAATGTCATATATCCTGCATTATAATATACTACATAAATTACAGATACCGTTTTACAAGCAACATTTTGAGACAAGTTAAAAAGGCAATTTTTATCTACCTATTCAGTTTTATATATTATATACTTTATTCGCCTTTTCTCCTACCTATTCAGGAAATTAATTGCATCAACGTGTCTCTAACCTTTCCAAGGCATTTAAGATGTTATATAGAAGTTCACTTTTCATGACAATATATAAAGTGTATTCTTTTTGCATTAATTGTCTTCTGCATTTACATTTATGGCTACAGTGTATTACATTTAGAGCGATGTGAATAATGATGCCATTTTCATAGTTGATAGTAGCTGCTAAAAATTATTGAGGCAATGTGTCTTCTATTTAGTTGGTTGCAATTTATTTTTTACTGAAATTGACCATGTAATCGTGTGTAGGTATTGGTGTACATTGTACAACTGTTCTCGGTAAAGTCGGTAATTAATAGTAAATCTTTTAAATCTTTTATACAAAACTGTCTTTAGCTGCTTTTTATAGTATAGTATAAAAATTGCTTTGTTCTAATAACTGGAATGTGTATTGATATGGATATGAATTATATCCGATTTGTGACTAATATTATAATGCTTTATATAGTAGTAACTTAGTATGTATTTCAAAATTGTTATATCAATTGACCCCAACAGCCATGCAAAAAAGCTGTAGAAAATTTCATGCTATGCAAAGAAAGACTAAAAAGACATCGAGGAGTACGAGGAGAGGATGAAGAATTTGAGCAGTTCCCGTTTTAGTGACTGTTCATTCTCATGTGATTCTTTGCTATGTACTTCATTCATCGTTCCAGATAAAGGTGTTCGCTATGCTCGATATAGATAGATGTAAAGGAATTATTGCAATGCAATGATGACTGTATTCTATAGACCTAGACCTATATAATTTCTGTGTTACGTTTTATAAGATTACGTTGTTTCTTATGAATACAAAAACTACCTTGCCTTATACAGCTGCTGTGCTACTCAACACATTGCAAAATAAAGATCCTTAACTCCTAAACAAGTATATTTACTTAATCTCAATTCATTTTCGCAAATATTGTAATGTCTCATTTATTCCTTTCAGAGGAAATTGGTTTAACACAGTCACAGAGTACTTCGCTAATCTAACATGGTGAGCTTGAATTGAGTAAGTGAAATTTTGAAGAAAACGATGTAATAACCTATTAGCCTCTCTTAAATCCGAGCTTCATTCATTTCTTTCACAAAAATCACAAGTTTTGGCTAAAAGAAGCGGTTGTTATTATATAAAAGTTGTCCTTTGTGGTGTACTAGACGGGACGAAGGAAAATATTGCGCAAAAGAAAGAAAGGAAGTCAAGGCGAAGTGGAGAGGATTTCGGTGGCAGAGACAGCGATTGTATTAAATTGTAAGTCTAATTTAATTAGGCGAAAAAAATCGAGAAAACTGAAAAATAACCCAATATTTTGTCGTTTATTAGTCACTGTATACCTATCCCTTGGTATTTTGGTCTGCCCTTTTTCATTTATTGTGAAAGCAGCGTCAGTAAACACTGATTAAATATTAAAACATTGCACTTTCCAAAAAATTGCAAAACCTTAGTATTTAAATTAGATTTCATTGTTCTTATGTTAATTTTATACGATAAGATAAAGATTGTCAGATTTCTTCCGATACGATAGATAGCCCTATATAAAAAGTAGCGTTTAAAACTTTAAAATATCTAAAACTGTGCTCTGTATCTGTATTATGCAACCAGGGGGATCAATATTGTCCGTGGCAGTGAAAAAACTATCTGTGTCATTAGTTGAACTTTTCGTCGATTTGATAATATCTCCTATTATCTATTTTTCCTCTAAATTCAATTTTTTATTACCAACTCGTATGCAACAGGATAATAATGCAGAGGTTCTAAACCGTGTCAAACGGAAAATTCGTCTTAAAATGGATTTAGTTTTTGATACATACTTAACACCCGAGTCCGATTTTCCTACTTGCGACTCTCCCGTATGGATGTTCGGAAGATCCTACTCAACTCATTACGGTAAGTAAAATATGCACGTTACCAAATTAATCTTACAAATCACTGAACATGTAAGGCTGTTTAAATCAACGGATAAATTATCATTATATGTCAATTATTGTCAAATTATCATCCTTTTTACAGATATTGATGAGCTCCGACGTTGTGTTGCCACTTGCATGTGGATAACCTACAGAAAAAACTTTCCAAGCGTGGGGGACACTTCCTTAACATCAGATAAAGGATGGGGTTGTATGATTCGAGCTGGCCAGATGATTTTGGCAAAAACTCTGCTTTTAAGACACTTAGGTAGGTGCATATACCAATTCTTATGGGTGCCCTTTCCCTTTGGATTTCTTATTGTTTTTTTTTCAATTTCAATAAGTTTTGAATTTTATATAGGATCGGATTGGCACTGGGAGCGAGACACTCGGGACCCTGTTTACTTAAAAATAGTGTCGTTATTTGCTGATATTCGTTCAGCACCTTTGTCACTTCATCAAATAGCTCAAAGCGGTGCTTCTTTAGGAAAACCAGTGGGATCTTGGCTTGGACCGAACACTGTTCTTCAAGCTCTGAAAAAACTTATTACTAGCGAATCTTCAGCTGTAGATTTACAGATCCACATAGCTATGGACTCGACTGTAGTTAAATCGGAAGTCAAACGGGCATGTCTCTCACCTATGAATCTTGGGTTTCATTCTTCTGACTCTGTTCCGTCCTCATATTCAATTAACACCCCCAGGTATATTTAGCCTATATATCTGTGTACTCAATAAAGCAATAAAAATACAAAACTACTGGTGCATTATTTGGATGAAATTAATTTACAATAAAATAAATGAAAATAGGATGGATCCGAAATGGAAACCTCTTCTCTTGGTGATTCCCTTAAGACTTGGTCTCTCCGATCTTAATCCATCCTACGTACCTGGGATTAAAGCTGCTTTTGAAATTCCTCAAACAGTTGGTGTGATTGGGGGTCGACCAAACCATGCTCTTTATTTTATTGGATATGCAGGTATGTATATATACTTTTATTCTAAATTATGGCTAAAATTTGTGAAAGTTCGTTTGACAAATGTTAGAAACTAAGAGATATTCTGTTTTTGATTGTTTAGAAAACGAAGTGCTTTACTTGGATCCACATACAGTTCAGCAGACAGTGACAGTGGCTTCTAAAAGTTACGCAACAGAAAAATCAGGAGACGAAACGTATCATATTAGCAAACCGGGAAGAATGCCATTTAGCGCAATGGACCCTTCAATCGCAGTGTGTTTCTATTGTAAATCGGAAACAGATTTTGATGCAGTGTGTGCTAAGTTAAATGAAAGATTTTTACTGACTCCTTTGCCTCTATTCGAAATATGTGATCGTAGACCGAATGATTGGTCTTCAATGACTCTGTCCTCGTCTGCAGTTTCATCGATTAGCCCAAGTAAATTAAGTCCCTCTTTAGGCTTTACAACTATAGGAGCAAGTGGAAGTGTACTCTCTAAAAAGTCAAGCGGATCTTCAGTTCATTCCTTGGGTAGCTCGTCAAGTACATCTTCCTTAGGAAAAAACAAAAGTGACGTGGACGATGAAGAGTTTGAAATCTTAGGTTAATAATGTGATGGAATAATGTGTGATTATTAAAATGGAAGGCAACCAAAAATTTATTCGTAGGATAATGACTATTGAATCCAAAATGTTCCACGTGTTTAGTTTGCAAATTCTGTTAATGGCCAAGCTACAATTACACTTCCTGTAATAATAAAAATTGACTTTTCTCAATGATATTCATAAATACTTGGTGAATGAATTGATATTGTGCAATGGAAATCTACTAACACGCTTGTACGCTACGAAATGTGGACTTTTTCGTTTTCTGCTTTATGTTTTCAAATATCTAACGACCCTATTGTTAAAATTATCAGTTGTCTCAATAATTTTCAACCTTATTTTCTCATACTATTGTTAGTTGTTAAATCTGAAAACGCAATTTTTTACAGTATGGAGTTATGTATAGCAAATATTTATACAGATAATACGAGATGTGCTCTAGTTACAATGATCTAGTACATTATAAAATTAAATATATAAAACTATGTTGTCTTTACAGTACAAACTGTCACAGAAATCTATGTTTAATATTCTAAATTGCAATTTGTAACATATTAGTTATTTAGTTATAATTAATTTGCTTTATCGTGAACTAAAACAGTCACTATAATACCTATCGATACAATTGCATGCAAATATTATTTCCAATAAATGGTTTTTTTTGCTACTGCCAATTGAAAAGCTTGTCTAATTTCATTCAATCAGTGGAGGAAACAAATCATATACAGTTGCTTTAACATTAACTTAATTATTATTGTACCAATTACACTTTCTTGTTACAAAGCGTGTTTTAAAACGTCTAGTAGAATTGTTATTAAATGTTGAAAACTCCATCAGGTAGGGGGTGATAATTGAGTATGGCGGGGGTTGACGAAGGATTCTTGCAAACTGACTCTGCTAATAATGATTCATCTCTGTCAACTGTAGACTTTGCAGGCTCAGCAACTTTTGATTCTATTGCCAATGATTCTGTTGTGGTAGAAGTAGACTGTGCAGGGTCAGCAATTTTTGATTTCCTCTTGGCATACATCTCGCTTGACTTGATGTTTTCTACGTAGTAATAACAAGGTTCTCCCATTTCAGCCTCATCTAAGCCAGACATCTCAACAGAAGATGAAACTCTCAGTGCAAGTCCAGGGACTTTATTCATCAAGAATAACATGATGTAAGTAACGCAAAAAGACCATGTGAGTCCTGCGAATGAATCTGCTAGCTGATAAACAACTTGCATCCAGTTTCCATTTATCCAGCCACCTTCAATGATTTGGCCATCAAGAGCTGCTATTTTTTTGTCTGCGAAGATGCCCGTAAGAATGCAACCAGTTAAACCTCCCAAACCGTGAACAGCAAAAACATCCAGTGCGTCATCAAAGTTCAAAATGCGATTCAGATTCAGCCCTAAATTGCAAACAATTGCACCCAACAAACCGAAAACGATGCTTGAGGCGGGATTGACATACCCGGATCCTGGAGTTATCGCAACTAAAGCCGCTATCGCCCCACAACAAAAGCTAAAATGGAAAGATATTAAATAAACAATTCATTTTTATATCCTCTCAGTCTGACACGTATCACGTATCTTTTAGTTTTATGTAGCTGTTATCTTTTATACCCCAAAGCGGAAAACTTTTTCTCATTTCTATAGTCCATCAAACACCATGTAATTCCACCTACAGAAGCAGCCAAGTTTGTAACGACGGCGGCCATAGTCGCTCTGATACTTCCAGCTAAAAATTACAATTACTAATTAAAACTCATGGAAAATCAATTTAAAAGTATAACTACGAAAAGAATTTTCCCCTACCCAGTGCAGAACCGCCATTAAATCCAAACCAGCCAAACCACAGTAAAGCTGTACCTAAAACGACATTTGTCATATTGTGCGGTGCATGAGCTTCTTCCGTTTTTGTTCGGTGGCCAAGGACTAAAGCGTAAGCCAAAGCTGCAGCTCCAGAGGAAATGTGAACTGGTGTTCCTCCTGAAAAAATTGTGTATAAATGAAACAGGTATTAAAACTTTTATTACAGATATTTAAAACATATTTAATTGCGTACTCCAAGCATATCTCATAATGTCTTTCGCAGGAATGTTAAAAATTTTCACCACATCGCATCAAAATCATGGCTATAATGCTTATGCTGTTTAATTCATGTATGAAAGTGCTAACAAGAATCGGAGAAAGTTTTCGTGGTCAGCATAGGGGAGGAACGCGATATATTGGGTGTTCATTGTTGAATTGGTTTGAATGTATATCAAAATGTAATGCAAATTATGGTTAAAGCATTTTATTAGATAAACCTGCAAAATCAAGAACTCCCATTTTACTGGACCAGCCATTTGCATTCCAAGTCCAGTAAGCTATGAAATCGTACACTAAGGTCGTCCATAAGAATATGAAAACAATGGTAGGAAGAAATCTTCCTCTTTCCGCAGCAGCGCCAATGGCAAGCGCTGGGGTTATCGCAGCTATAACAAATAATTTGGTAAAGTACATAAGATTAGGGTGATAGGTACATAACAAACCGGACATCTCATTTGTAACAAATACTTGCTTAATTTTTACCGAACATGGCTTGGTAAAAGCAGAAAACTATAGCTGGTATCTTTGCACTAGCCACAGAAGGATCCGCTAATGTGTCCCAAAGAAATAAGTGATCGAAATTTCCAATAAAAAAATTCCCACTGCCGAATGTCAGGGAATACCCGAAAAGAAACCACTGCAATTTTTCAAAATAAAACCTTGTAATCGAAAACATTCCATATTAGGTTTTATTTCAATTTACTTGACTTATGTCACATTTTGGTACCTGAATGCTGACAACAGCGATAGACCAACAACTGAGCATAATCAATGAAAGAGCATGTTTTGTCTTAGACATTCCACTATAGAAATAGCCAACCCCTGAAATTATTTTTTTTAAAGTTCCATGGATTTTATTTAGTTAATTTTGCCAAAGGTAGTAAAAAAGGTTCATTTAACAAAAAATGATTCAATATTTAGCCAACCTGGGACCATCAGCCAAACTAAAGCTGTACTTGTTAAAACCCATGCTATGTTTCCCGATTCGTAGGTGATCGGTGCTTCCGTTGTCGAAATATTTGAAACCGAGTTGTTTGATGGTTCCGTAGTTGTAAACACTTCCATGTTGCCCAAGTCCACTATATACTAAAAAGATATCTGCGAAAAATTCTCTGTATCTGACACTAAGTAATAACTTATGTACAGGAATAGGAAAGAAACTGAAATTCAGAAATTGTTGAGACAAAAGTTAGGAAATTGTTAAAGGAAATGTCTCATGAATTGAAGTGATTTTGCATTTATAGTGGGTATAACAAGGTAGACAGAAGTATGTAGAAGTGTAACTAGTGTAAGAATGCACGTGTCGTTAGATAATATTTAATTACATGAAACTCATGATATCGGCAGACGAATAATTTCTAGTTTCTACTGACAAATCGAAACTCTCATGAAATAAGCCGTACTATCTACACACTTACACTTTAAAAGTGTATTGGATATCTGAAATGAATTTCCAGTTTTAATTAGCTGTGTTGAACTTTCATTTCTTTCCAATACAAATATAATTGGATTCAAGATCACAATAGCAAGACAGGATTTCTATTCATACATTACATATAATTAAGTCACAATTACGTCTGCATTTTCGGTCATGATCATCCACCAACATTGGTAATTAGTAATTACTATCTCGTTTACTGTGTTCATAGTTAATATGAACAACTCCGTTTCTGAAACATTCAATAAAAATAAAATGTTTACTACTTATGTACCATTTACTTGTTGGAAATATGTGAAATATTCATCTGGCTTAACGCTAATACTAACATAATTTTAGTATAGCTGCGGCTGCAGGTAGAAATCTCATATTATCGAAATAATCTTCCTGAATAGAAACCTGGGTATAGCATGCAATAATAATTGTTTCATTACAATATTTACAATTGTCTACTTGCATAGCAATGAGCACATAATCTGTACTATAACGCATCTCAGATTTAATGGCTTCATAATACTGTCTTTGCGTGCTAGCTTGATTTTATTCTTGGCTTGGCTTCTGCTGATAGCACATTGGATCTGGTTGGTCCATTATACCTTACCTTATTTACCTATCCTGATCTAACTGAATATTTACAAAGTCCAGCTAATGTCTATACGTAGTAGTACCTGCTTATTCTTAACAGTGGTACTTATTACCAAGGATAGTAGACACTCCCCTCCCACCTCCCACGCCCACTCCCTATATTACTAACTAAATCAACTTGCAAAACAGTATCAGGAAAAGTTGTACTTTCCTTGTCAGTACATCTTAATTGTAGGACTCAGAATTATCAATTTTTGCAACCAAAGCCATTTGGATATTACGAATTTATGTACCTACTTTATTTTAATTTTAAAATGCAGTACCGAAGAATACGGTGCATTGTATTATTATAATATGTAGAAGTGATATTATTATCGCATATAAATTATTGTGCTCAACTGTATTTGCCCATACAGACAGATTTGATAAAACGACAGAAGTATAAAAATACCATGAACATCTTCTCAGATAAAGAAAGTAAACAATTATTATTTTTAAAATTGTAGATGAGACAGTATTGTTATTGAATGTTTATTTCGTACCTACGTCACTTCTACTATTCATGTGTAGCTTCAATATGCTTGTTTGCGACAGTCTTATGGGTAGCAGTAATTAATTATGGGTAGTACTCTTTACTATGTTATTTAAACTCTTTTAAAGGATACAACAACGTAACAAAACCGATTTTGTTTTTTCACTATTTTTGCGTTTATTTCTCATAAAAAACTGGTGAAAATTGACATGAACTGGGCTCTTATACATGGTAAATAGTTAATAAATATTTATTACGATGATACTATTATATAATATAATACTTGACCATGGAACGGAGCTGTACTAAGTATATACCTATTTTGTATTGTGTAGCAAGTCATAAAGTAGGTTAGGTACTAATGAATCAGCTACTGAATAACATTGTTGATGCGTATAAATTCAACTAATACATTCAACTAATGTACTCGAAGGTATACCTAGGTACAGTAAATTATATATTAGATTTATTTTAGATTGCTTTACGTTTCGTAACTCAAATCAGATGCAGTTTTATTTAATCTAACTTTCACCGTCTCTCTGTTCTGTTATAATATAAGAGTTGGGCACATTCTATGAGGAAGAAATGTACCCAGGGCCAGGGCACCGGCCACTAAAAATTCGGGCCTTTTGTCATTGTCGTTCACCGTCTCCCCTGTGATACAACAACTCATTATGCGTCTCGTCTCATCTCTCATGTCTATGCACCATGATGATAAGTAAAAGTCATTCATAGATATGAATCGTATTTTTAAAAGATAAAAGCTACACTTTTCAATGACTTGTGTATGGAATCCCTATCATTCGGTACAGCTATTTTTATATTTTTTAATTATTGCATCTGTACTGATAGATATGACTTACGTATTCCTATGTCACAGTTTAATTAATGATAAGTTATAAGTAGGTAAGTAGTGTAATTAAATAATACATGAAGATAGGTAACTGTTTCTCTAAGGATTGTACGTTTAGTAAACTTTAGTGTGTAGAAGCTCACATCTGTATTTCAGAATAAAATGTTAACATACTAATTATAGGATTAAGCACCAAGTGTAATCATTTTGATCAGAGTTAGAAAGTATACCAAGGAGTACACTATATTTATCTTACATGCAACCACAACTGGCACAACCTTGGCTTTAACCAGTAATTTCTTCTCTACTCTTTGTGATTTTGAGGTCTTGATATAACCATATTAAGAGCATCATCTAAAGATGCTAAAATTGGTACAAGGATAGTACTTTCCAGATGTGATACGTCTCGCTCATTGATCTAAACAAAAAATCAACATTTAAATTATTTTGTTTGCTTATCAATATAACTGCATTCTACAATAATTCTTATACAATCATAGTAATTAGATTCTATCCCTATTGACTGTATGCATAAATAGCGTCACTATCTATCAATTTAAGATTATCATAATTGACGCAAAAAATTTATTATGGGTGCCACTTTGAAAATTCTGTCCATAGAAGGGAGCACCGAGCATCATTGGTATTCCTTGGTGATTGTGGTTGTAGGACATGGGTAGGTCATGTGAAAAAAGTTATTGAAAGGGGATTTACCTGTAGTATTCTGTCTCCTGGTTTCAGTCCGGCCATAAAAGCAGGGCCACCTCTTCTGATTTCGTAGACAAAGGATCCTCTCACTCTGTTCTTCATCTTTCTCAATTTCAGTAAAAAGTCGGTGGCTTTAGCAGAACTTTCTTCGCCTTCGGTCTCTGTATCATCCCCATCTCCATTTTGATCAACCAAGGAAAATCCCCAATCTTCGTATAATCTATCCTTCCAAAGGCACAAAGTTAAGACACAATGATCTCCCTCCTCATCCTCGCGATCTTGACTTCGTTCCAGTCTTTCCATTTCTCTGCGATTTCTTCTGTCAAATGTATTAAAGAAACGTCCTTTGTTCATGTTCCATTAAGGTGAGAGTTGAACCAGAGTCAGAAGTTTCTGAAGTATGACTCTGAATATTGCCATTACCATCTTCGACACAAGGGAATATAGTCAATGTAATCGAAGAGCCTTGTGATGCTAATTTCCTTAGGATCTGGGCAATTTGATATGATGTAATAGTAGGGAGAACATGGAACTGTTTCTTGAGAACTGATATGTACAGATGTCAATATATCTCCCGGTCGGAGAAAACCACAACGATTTGCTAGAGAACCGGGCTGAACGGAGGAAATTCTTATTTTATTTTCTGCTGCATCAGTCAATGCTATTCCTAATGATGTGTTGCTTCTGTTGACAAATAAATCATGCATTATCTTATAATTCTTTTTGTACATGCATAAAAATGTGTTTCTTTTGCTCTAAATGATGGTACAGACGTGAGTTACCTGTTTCCAACTTCGATAATCAAAGGACAAGAAGGACGCGAGTCGACTTGTAAAACGCCGTAGGTAACAAGTAATGTAATATTATCATTTCTACTAGTTTTTGAATTGGAATTATTTTTATTTTTCAAAGTCGACTCCTCCTTTGACATCCGATCAAAAATACGTACATAGTCACCAACTTGCACAACTCCAGAAGCATGAGCTGGTTTGCCTTTGATGACACGAAGGATTCTACCATCAACTCCGACTTCACAGCCAAAATCTCTTGGTAGAGTAACACACAAAGATCTTCTGCCAAGAGTAGCTGAATTGCAAGAAACAGAAGAAAGATTTGAAGTGGAAAATGCTCTGCAGCGAGACTTTTGTTGTTGCGTTTGCTGATTCCTGGATTTACTTCTTAGCGATCCGAATTCCATCGTGAATTTATTCTAGTAGCACCGTATATATAGGCAATTGCTTTTCAAAGCTAAAGAAAACAATTCCTTTCCCGTTAATTATAATGGAAAATCACTTTCACAGGGATGCAAAGCAATTTCCGTGTTCTTTGACATTTGATTTTCCTTGTTCAATAACAAAATGGCTTTTCATGTAATCTTCTCAGAAGCTAAGGTACACATTCCACTTTGATAGAAAACCATTCTCGTCGCAAGAGAAATACCTGTTCTGTGTCAATGTTGATTTTGCATTAGATATCGTGTGAGTGTGAGAGTGTATTGAGTACAATATCTACAAAAGTAGATCTCCTTTTCCAAATTCCAGAGAATGTCTGAAGACGTTGATTGTAGGTCTGCAGCTGAGATGCTTCTTACCTAGTAACTTACTAGCCTATAGGACCGAAAAGTTTCGACTGGGAAGACCAAGCATCTTCGTCTGCCACACACACAAGAAACATGTATTTTCCCAATCTATTTTTAGATGCCCAAAAAGAAATGCGTAGACATTTCTGTAGAAGAGAAGTGTTCTGTTCGGTTTAGGAGGTTCTTGTTTTGTTAGGATGCAATATTATTAGGTTGGCACTTTACTTGTTGGAGTTTTGGTGGATGCATATGGATGCAGTGTCGGTGGGTCCTTATGTATAATAATATCTATGGGTGGATGTGAAATGTGAATGTATGTTCCTTCGATCTCTCTTCTCATGTGTTCCTCAAGTGCTGCTCTGAGAGAGGAAAGTACTACACACGATGGACGATAAAGCATAATATTACATTATTTCCATGTATGGTTCGCTTGTTACTTACATTATAATATTAGCCGACTGAAGTCTTCTGTCTGTTCCGTCGTGCATAAGTATAAGAAAGGTAGCAAAGCCCATGGGATCAATAAGATCTGGGAATGTGAGTGACGGAACGAGTGTTTGCATAGACTTCCTATATTTTACTCTTCTTCTGTTCTACAAAATGTTATCTTATGCATTATGTATATATAATGTCATCTATCTATGTACATAACTCTCTCCCTACATCAAAATATATGTAACCTTTACACACTATAATTGTAATATATTATTTATATACCGAAAACCCGAAGATATACTTCTAACTATTTAGTTCTCTAGCTACGCAATGAGATGCCGAAGAAATTCACACGCACACACAAGACTAGTAACAGCCTGTTAAAATGTTTTATATTTATAGCCTCTTACTCTGTTATCGCTTACCGTTCATTTGACTTTAGGGACTTTGCTACTAAAATCCCTTCCTATCTTTCTCCGCCAAAATATATTGAATCTTCTCACAGAAATACCAAGCTATATCCTATGATTGCTTTCCTTCCTATATGAAATTTGTATTGCAAATGTATAATAGGCTTATTTTTAAAGCTATCGTTTTTATCTCTATCATTTGCACTGGATTTTACTATAGACAAAGTATATCTATATATTGGAAAATCTATTTTGTTGCTCTTTTCTAGTTTTACGAGGAAAATTTTCCTCGAGAGCTATATAAAATTATATATGCAAGATGTTTTATACTTATTTGTAACAGCTATGTGTGTCTGATAAAGGGGAGATTATGCACATCAAAGGTAATTCGGTGACTATGCATATGTTATAGTTATAATTGCAAAATACTGTATCTTTTATAGTCATAAAGAGCTAGTAAGTATATATAGCGGTAATGTGAGCGTGAAGAACGCGTTTCCCTATTATTAGGTGTTTCTCCTTCTAGTTATAAATTCTCAAAGGAATTTCATTTGACACATGATTAAACACGGAAAGCGATAAGAAATTCATAACAAACTTAAGGCTTTTTACGCTTACTTCGCACGCAAATCCCCGACACTACTACCCAGGTGCAAAACTACAAGTAGATCCAAAAATCGATTGCTATCGCCGTAGTTTGTTAGCTTGTCTTCACACTAATTTGTTTTCTCTCTTATCTCTCTGACAAAGTTGGCCTGACTAAGCCCGAAGACGGAAGGCTATAAGACATGAATCAAGAATGATAAAAAATATGTCGCTGTGGGCGAAATTGAAGCTATAATATTTTACATGATTTATCACAATAAAATGGAATTGCTTTCTTTTGTTCTTCGATAGAATTATTGTAAATTGAATTTCGTATTTTGCGCTTTATTTAAGCCATAATATTTTTACATGATTTATCACAATAAAATGGAATTGCTTTCTTTTGTTCTTCGATAGAATTATTGTAAATTGAATTTCGTATTTTGCGCTTTATTTGGAAAACCATATAATAAGTTTAATTTCGCAATAATATTTGATCACTGTTTTGATACAGTTTTCTTAAATTCAGGAGGAGCAATAATATTTTTCGTCATAATACAGGAACATCACGTTTTACACACACAATACTGTTACAAATGAAATGAAAAGGGTTTATTTTTGAAAGGATTTACTAAATGTAGCCATTCCAAGGGAGTCGGGGTCTGGCGTTCCCATCCGGAGAAGTTTTGTTCTCATACTCAATTTTCATGCGATGGAGCTGGAGTGTTAAATCCTCTAATCGTTGTTCTTTGAGGCTGACAAGAGTTTCCAATCTGCGATTTTTAATTTCGAGCTCTTTGATCCTTCCATTCGTGTCGGATAGGGCTTTGACTTTGTCATCCATCATAGTTTCCAGCACATATTTATATCCAGAATGTTTGACGAACTTTGGAGGATTTCCTGAAGGAGCCTGACAAGTTACATCGATAAGCTCTTCGTCCATACATCCTTCGCCATCTCCACCTTGTCCAATCATAGCCGCACGTGCGGCAGCTGCTTCTTTATCCGCTTGAATGGATTCTATTCTCTTTTTGACTTCGAGCAAGACTTTTTCAATGGCCCCAGCCTTGGACTGAACCACATTCTCAATGATGGCTCCACAAAGATTAATGCCCAGTTTGGGAAATACTTTCCGGTTCAGTGTGACCCAATTGTCTTTCTTGGCTTTGGCTGAACTAGCTCCTGCATAGTTATGCAAGTCCACGAATTTCGGGAAATAGTAGTGAATGAGTTCGGCAATCAAAACTCCATCAGAAAAGTCACGATTGAGATTCTTCTTTGACTTTGTCGTTGGGAACAACTCAATCCAAGAAGATATCTCCGATTGCTCCTCTCTGCTTAGTGCAGACAAATCCTCACGAATTGTGTGAGATGAAGGCTGCTCCAGTTTTGGCTGTGGGGCACGTCCGTGATCTGATCCACTGGAAGTAACTGCCTTTCTTGGACTGGATTTCAAACTGTGGCGTCCCTTTGGCAATTGATTTGTTCCACTTGAAGACATTTTCTCAACGAAACAAAATTCCTTGTACAAAAAGAAAACAGGATATAAAAATATACTTTCATAATACGCAGAATGCCTAATAAAAATATTTGGGATTTGTAAACACAGAAAATACTTTTACATTTGGGTTTTCATTTAACGATGATAAAAACTTTTGTATAATGTATCTAGGTAGTAAATGGGTACAAAGAAACGAAACTGTACGGCAAGGTTTTTCGTAGGCACCTACCTACTGACGAATTGACACTTTATTACCAAGATTATGTTTCGTGCGAGATTCACTTAAAATGTCATTTGAAGGTTGCACAGCTCCGCTAGTAATTTCATTTGGTGTTCCAAACTTCCTGCCATTGTATTATTTATTCAGATCTTCATGAATGGAAAGCATAGCAACTTAGAAGGAATTTCGAGAGTTTCTTCATTCCCTATTCTATAATCACATCTTGACAAGATGATCTTGTCAGATCCGATTCCGAAATGATGACAACTTCTTGACAGTTTTGGGGAATTGGTATTGTTCAATACTATTTTCTAATGCTCTTACAATATTTCGAAATGCATTCCTCCCGATGACACCCAGATATATACATAAGAACGGAACATTGTTTCATTGTTTCTCTAGAAGCGCAGATAATATTTATTTCTTGCCATTTTGAGTGTACAACTTACCTTAAACCCATGGCTTACGGACAATAAGATCTACCAGATCTGTGTTACTTGAAGATAACCCCAATCACCGTTGCGAATCAAAAAGAGCTTCAACTTTAGAGTAAGCGTCTAATTTTCCTTCAATTATAAACTGATAATTTAAATCTGCTACTTAAATTAAAAAGTTACCTATGTGTTTTGTGCATAGCATATGTCACCAAATGCATTTATGTAATGCATGTAGTGCATAATATATTTTTTTAAAGATTTACACAAGGTTTGCATTTTAAGATACATAATAGCAAAAGACGTAGGTAAACACTGTCAGGGACAATCGCATCAGGGTGAAAACAATAAATGCAAATAAATATACCTTTACATCAGAAAACTATACTTTTTTGGTTACTGCACTGTACTGTGATGAAAATATTGTGCATTTGCATTCTTTGAAGTTAACCAAAACTAAATGAATAAACATTTCCATCTAATTTATTCAGCTCTAATAATAAATTATAATTCAGAGAGTTAGTTAGAGAAGGAGAGATAGCATAGCCAATACATAATCCAGCATACATTTTTATTTTTACTATATAGCTCGCTTCACGTTCGTGTTCTTAAATCTACATGAAACGCTGCTAATTATTATTCAAGTCGACACAAACTGACAGACTCGAATTAATTGGGACCCTGTCTTTTCAGTTTCATTTTGCAAGAAAGAAATTCTATTCTGCCCTGGATGTGACAAATGGTAGAAGATTTCATTTTGGACTTCAAAGCTACTTACGTTTACATGCGACACACAGATGAAATTATTTGAAACTATTTCGTTACTAAAATGTGCTGATTACAATGATAATTAAACCGACACATTCATGTCGCAATAACACATTCAATGCATGCTTCACAGATTCACAGACCAGGGAAACAGTTCCAGAGGAAAGTATATGAAATGTAAGGAATTCGTAGGAAAAAAAACTTTAAAGAAGCCGGTCGGCGCTCTTTAAAGAAGCCCGAAACGCACAGTATAATATATGTACCTTAATTAATTAGCCTCATTCCTACTCCTGTTGCCTCTACTAATGATTATAAGTACCTGAAATAACACAATTTGTGTTTGTTTGCATACTAATTAGTAATTCAGATTTGCGAAAATATTTTTTATCTATTTACACATGAGAATTGAAGGTTGAAAAATAAGAACACCTAATGTATACGCTATATTACCAATGCATCTGTATAAAATTAATATTATATGTATAGTATGTTAACTATGTTATGTAAATTCTAGGTAGTTTAGTATAAAACAAGCATCTTGATAGCGTAAATGTTAATGTGTAGAAGAGAGTGAGACAACTTACATTTAGATAAACGAGTAAACCATTTCACAACATTTCCAATTTTCGACTAAGTCTTCAATTTAAAAAAAAATGGCACTAAAGATCGTGATACTGTGCCTCCTGTCAGCAACTGTCTGTGTAAACACCTTTCCTTTTGATGGTGTTTCTGAGGTAAGTATACTTACCTTGTTCTAAGAGAAATATTTTATTAATGATTCGAACGAATAATAAATAGCTTGTAATTAAAATACATCTCGAATTCCCGAATCCCTGTATGTATAATTAGAACAAACTGTGAATTTGTACGCTATTTCGGCCAGTTGTCTGTTCTAATGGCCAACGGACACAAAGCTTTTGGTTGGGTGAGATTTTTAAGGATGAATGCTAATGTAATTACTTTTTCAAATAGGAAATGCCTACTTTAGTTTGCTCCAATGGATTTTATGGTGCTAATCCTACAATAGCCACAAAATTAAAAATGTGTAAGGATCCTTCGGTCTATGGAGTTGGACCAGGGAAAAAAAGTCCTGGAGTAAGTACTTTGCGTATATAGATTAGTGCACATTCATTGAACGCTAATTTTAATATGTTAAGACACAATAATTGACCATAATGTGACTCTTTCTCTATTTTATAGTGCAGTTACTTTTGCATGGCTAGAGCCCTAGATCTGGTAAGGTAATTTGTAATTATGTATGTAATAATTTGGAATATAAACATAAGATACACACTTACTTGGGGCTAAGTGGTTCAGATTATGCTAAAATATGTAAAGTGTGCTTGCTGAAGGAGGAAAATTAAGTAAACGCTTCGAAATAAAATATTTTTATTTTAAAGCTGGGCCCTGATGGTCTTCCGCATCCAGATATATCAAATCGTTGGGTCGATAAGGATTTCCCCCCTAAGTATAAGCAACTAGCCATGAATCACATCCGCTCATGCTATAATCAATACGGTTGGTTTTGCACCAAAATGTCCAATAATGATCAGATTTTATTCTTCCTTCAGCCGACACTAAATCTCTAATCATTAAACACTAGCATTTGTTTGCATTTTTAGGTTCTTCTATTGATCTAAGCGATGAAAAGTGTACCATGGCAGGTGCTTACAATAAATGTTTCTGGGAATTACAACCGAAATTGGTACCTATACTTAAGTTTTCTCCTATTGCTAACTAGGAAAGTTTTTAATCTATTAATTTTCTCACACTATTTCAGATATGCTGAACATTCTCGCTGAAAAAAACAATCCGGGGATAGAAATGTACCAATTACCAAGCAATACATAAGTATGTACCTTATTCCAGAAACAGAATTTCAATGAAACTCCTTGAGTTATCGATATAGTATTTCTATTTAACGTAAAATCAGAACACAAGCAAATGAGAGCTCATCACTTGTAGCCAGTATGAGAGAACGTTTATTGGTAAATACCTATTTTAAATATTATTTGTTTCTTTAAATATTATATAAAGGCAAAATAAAAATGTCAGTATTCTGTGAAATTGTAAATTATTACTGAATTTTCCACACCCTCAATATCTGTTATCATTTTATTGGTAAAAAAATATAGGTACTCCGCAGAAAGTGAAGTTGACTATTAAGCTGAACATGCCCGTTATTTTTACAGAATGTAGGAATTATAATGACAATAATCAGGGTAATGGTGTAAAATTAAAAATAACTACTTAGGTCAGATAGAGGTTTCATGCTAATGATGATGTGGCACATTTTTGCAATCAATACTGAACGTGATTTACTTGATATCAATTCTCGAAACAGTAACAGTTATTATAAGTAAAAAAAACTTGGCAACATTCCTCCGCCCTTACATAAAGCATTGGCTGTTTGGAATAAAAATATCTAAAAACAGAAATTAATGCTTTGATCGTTAAAACATTAGAGCTGCGTCCTTGGCTCATTTAAAGTATCAATAAGGCACATAATAAAATCTAACAAGATGATATAATATTGAAAATAAAGCGATGTACACTCGTTAAGCAGTTCCACTGGATGCTCTGGATTCTTCAACCTGCTTCAATATATTCTGTAAAATGAATTTAAAGTTCAAATCTTTGAAAAAACAGTAAAACATTAGAAAAATCTTTTAGTATACTAAGCAGATAAAACCTACCAGCCAAAATGTTAGAACAGATAGAAGAAGTTTATTAGTTGGTATAAAGTCTTGTTTCATATGTATTGAAGTCGAGCGGATGCCATGAGTAATAGAGGCCAAGGTGACACCATTTGATGATATCTGAAAATCATACTCATTATACTATGCGGTACCCTTTATAGCATAAAAAGAATAAGGAAAGAATAATATCGCCATTTCACTAAGTTTTCCTTGTAAAATGCTCTGAAAAAAGAAACTTACGGGATAAGAAGATTTACTAAGGAGTCTAAATTTCGGTTTTAATTCCATTATCATTTCTCCCAAGCCATTTTTAATTTCGTAGTGGGAAACGCTGTGCATGACTATAGTGCCCAAGGAAAATCCTCCGGAAGAGGTAATCTGTATCGACTGCTTCTCTATCTGTTTAATTCGTAATAATATCATAATTTTCTCGAAAAAAATCCAGAATTTTCTGAGATTTTGACATATCATACCGAATAAGAATAGGAAGAGCAGCAACTGTTTTCTTCGATCTCGAATCTAACTTGCCCCAAGACATTATTTTCTGCAGTTCTAAGAGTGTAAAGCAAACCTAAGCGGCTGCTAAGGTCTTCTACCATTTTGAAACACCACATTTTTCTCATGGTCTAAGAAAACGTATGGCTTATTCGTTGCACTGCAACACTCGACTGGCTCATCTAAAATATCCACAGCCAAAACATAGCCACTAGAAACTTTCGGATAATAGATAGTGTCAAATCAAAATGCTCTTCTCCTCAAACTACATACTTAATATGATTTAAATTGGTTTTTAGCAATAACAAACAAGTTTTACCAGACGGGCGAACTTTTAATGAGGTAACTGGTTGCAAAAATTCGAAATCTTTCGACGATGATACTCCTGAAATGACCATTACAATTTTAATGCTTCAATAAAGTTAAATAAATAACGACAACAATAATATAAAGTTTAATCTCACCTGCAGAAAGTGTTTGAAGTGGCATAGACACTGGTTGAGTGTCAATGACTGCAGGACTAGATGGTTGCTCTTGGAATAGCATTTTACTGTAAAGAATCGAAACCTGTGAGCACAAAAACCAAAATGTTTATTCCGTTTTCCTGTAAAAACTCAGGTTTAGCAATATTTTCAAATGAAACACAAATAGAAACGTACCAAACTATTAAAACTTCACTGTAGTATTTATGCACCTATTCATATGGCATAAGGAAAGTGTCGTATATAACTCGTAGAATGAATCAGGATGATTTTTATGTTATGTCAGCCAGCTTGAATCGCAGAAATGAACAAAGTCAGACAGTAGGCAGCTAGGTAAAGTAGGTAAATATAGTGTGAATAAGATAACAGAATTGTGTATACGATTGCGTATTCATAGTAAAATGTTTCTTAAGGTCCTCCTTTTTCCCAAATACGTTGGATTTTCTATGAGATTCGACTATATTGACTAGGATCGCAAAAAAGGAGGACCTTAAGATACATGTCTATTATTATTGTGATAAACAACAGCGTAAATGTATTAAAATGGGATTGTATCGGAATAGCTATGCAAAGGATGAATAATATCATTCATTGTTCCTCTCTGCATCGATATCTGTCGCTGGAGCCATGTTCTCACATTGATATTGCGGATATGTTGATGTGTATAATGTACAGAATGCAAATAACGAAAAGGGGACGCAGTGCAAAACGCAAACAAACAATCACGTTCCAAATGGGAACTGAGAAAATAAACATTTACTAACGACAGAAAGAGTTTTACATGCAGGCGAAATAACACTTCCCTGCTGATTGTGCACATTTTCAATATGAATGATTACCGCATATGGAATATCCATTTATTATGCATAGTAAATATACAGGCATAATATCACGTAATGTGCTTACGTCTATCCCAACTTCTTGGAATGGCTTACTACTGTTTACTGCAGATCTTGTACTCATAATGTTATACTTACCTACCAAATAAATCATGCACTACGGATACAATCTGGTTGTGGAAGCTGTGACACTGAAAATTTTCTTTATAATTATAACTAAAGTATTAATACGCTAGTAATAATAGTCATTCAGTTACAATGTGATTGTAACGTAATTGTAAGTAGTACAGCAATGAGTATTGTTGATACCGATAATAGGGCCATGGGTCATGGTAGTCATGTATTCATGATGCGCTTAGTAGTACCGGAACAAAATTATTAAATCTGTTCATGTGATGACCTCAGAATGACCGAGTTGACCTTATCTAAGTGACTCCAATTAAGATTGGTCCCCCGATGGTCCAGAAAATTTGAATTATGCAAATCAAACCGTTCAAAAGTTATCTTGTCCTGAGGCTGCCGGAACTGCCGGACGGATGGACAAACACACAGATTCTTATATACATTACTTTCCACACAGGTAATCAAATAGTCTTACAATGCAAATTGTGGCAGAAATTCCACTGACTTAAAGCGTCTGTAATTATCATAGCCCATACGAGTTAATGATGCTCTGGAGATGAACTTTTGTAAACACGAATTATTACGTACAATTGGAATATATATGCATGTGTCTCATTTTCCTCGTAATGATTATTATACCCAATTTCAATATTCCATTTTTGGATATACAAGATACCTATATCTAGATAATAGTTACATTGCATTTAATGACATTCCCCTAAACGAACTTATTCACTTTCACGGTAAGCATACATATGTATGATAATTTCCGTGCTATAGAGCTTACATACAAAATGTTATTGTTACCAGCAGTACGTTATTTAAACCAGTATCAATTACAGTGAGAATTTAATTTAAGTTGTACTTATGTGAATATGAAATACATCTAACTTACCATGGTGCAGTTTGAAGAAACGAAATCGCAACACACGAATATTATTATTTATCTCTACGGATGCACATAATATCACCTAATTACGTAATCCTACCAATCCTGAAAGTGTAATTTCATTTTAGTTTCTGCACATGTGTGCTTACCAAACATTCTTTATAATTGAAAATCTTTTGAGATCATAAAATACCTATTCTGTCAGAAAAATGGCAAGAAAAAGAACTTAGAGAAATGATTATCGAATAAAATGAGAGTGTGATAAACTAATCGGAAAACAATAATAATATGAATCTCCCACTTGTAGCATTTGTATACGCAGTAGAAGAGATTTTTTTATTGAGAGTTCACTTCAGGGCATTTTACATGTAGAACTCACTTGGGTGATGGGTGAGAAGGATTTGTAGTATTTGAAGGTGCAATGTACACATTATGCACGTATGTCCGTGCACATGAATACGTCTGTACATTTCATAGTTCCTTATACAGAATACATTCATGTACACAAGCCTTGTATATACACTTTGAGATTCGTACACCTGTGACTTGTTAGCTGTTTAGCACATAACAAAAAAGTCAAGACGTATAAAACCACCTCCTTGTACACACGGTACAAGGAAGGACGGCGCGTATCAAAGTACACACATTTCCAATCCATCAAAATCAATGTTATTCTGCTTCTAAAAGTTTATCTCAAGTAATAGTAATACGTACTATAGGGACACGTCTATGAATGAATAATTCGTTTGATTTCTCATAATGTCTTTCCATTAACGTATGAAGGGAATATTACAAGGAATATGTAGAGAATATAAATTTTTTATTTAGCAGATGCCAATGCTTTTATATGCTGTAGCATTTTAGTAATCCTTTGCGTTCCATGTTGAAATTTCCAACTCCGATGTAACGTTAAACATAACCCTGTATCTATTATGTTAATATAGGTAGGTACAGCAGTTTTCAAGAGATCATCCTTTCCTTAATAAGTAGGTAGGTACTGAATGTTATGCTGGAATGGAACGTGTAATTAATAGCAATTGCAATAAGTGACAGTGGAATAGGATTAAAGGGAAATTGTTA
>JABASI010001356.1:0-25769 GCA_019776505.1 Tomocerus nigrus
CCAAAAATAAAAAACATCATATTTTATACGTATATATTTAATTAATTTCTATATGTTTCTATGCACTGCGTATTACCCGTAAGATTCAGATTGAGTAATATATAATAAGGTTCAGCTAAGCAATTGAGTTCTGTGAACTTTTTATGTGTAAGGTCGCATTTTCTAATAATTCTAATTTCTAAAAACTAACAACTTAAGACGTTCGTGAACCTCCTTTGCCCTCAACTTATCACTTCCTCGTTCAAAGTTCAACACATCAAGAGTGCGAAGCAGGCAGAAGGGGTAGACTTATACCGTTGACTGTATACTCTAAGTCGATAATAGTTTAAATTAAATATTTAATTTTTTTAAGAATGTTAATTGCTATAATTAACCTTAAACTTCAGGCAAAACACAAATCTTCTTCCGCAGTTAGGGCATCGGTAGTTTCGGTAGTTAAATAGAGGAGAGTAGGTAGATCTGAGCAGGTACTTGTTAAATAGTTATAAAAACATAAGAGAAAAGTTAATTATGTGTATAAATGCAATTAAGAATATTTGAAGTCAGCGGATCAAGTTTCGCTAGCTTTATCGTCGTTGCGCGTTAATTTTATACATGCTTTACAGTTTTATTGAGAGTGAGACGTTTTGTGATTCTTTCGTGTGCCCGTGTGAGTGTGTAAGTGTAAAGTGTAACGTGTAACCCTTTTTACATACCTATAATAATAATTATTATTTTATGATGAAGTGAATAACCATGCATTGAGTAACAAACACATCAATCACTTATCTCGGCCTCGGGCTTCTCGCACAAAAGTCTAAATATGCAGAAATAAAGATCTTACTTAATAATATTGCAAAAAATGAAAATGTGTAAAGCTTATAACATAAAATATAAATAACTCACTGCCACACTGCCACCTTTCTACCTGCAAAGTCTCTTTGCCTTCACTGATCAAGATCATGGATTGTGAGCAATCTCAGCGTTGAACTGTATCGGCATCAGCACGGCATCTCGATCTCCTACACTAGAAATAAGTAAAAAATAAGTAAAAAATAAGTACTACACTGGTTTCCAGACTATAATTTATGATTATGACTAGCATGCTAGTATTGCACGGTGCGATAGTAAATGCGCATATCCAAAAGTCCTACCAAAAAATGCCATTATGAATATCTTCTTATAAGCCTGATACGCGGTTCTGTAATTGGTACATAATCAGCATTTATATATATTTTTCAAAATATATTGCTAGATTACCATTTACGATACATCTAGTCTGAGTCTACGATACGAGAACAGTAAAGTTAAGCTCAGGAAAGTATTTATTTTGTACTCTTAATTTCTTCATGTTGCGACGAAAATATGCATTATGCATCACATACGAACCTACCTAGTAGTACACACATGTATTACCACAGACCTAGACCTAAAACAGCAGGCCGAAGCACACAAAGTTGTTTCTGGTATCAACTTATTGCTATTACCCTATTACCAACACAATGTCAAAATGGTGTGACAGCAATTAAAAAATATGAGCTCGTGGTCGGAGACGTATAACATTACAAGTTTACAATTATATGGCTGAAGACTTACTATTAATTGGGTAGGACCAGTAGTACAATATGGAGAAAGTTCCAGATTGTTCTTATAAAAAAAATGCACAGGAAATTTTATTACGTCATTTGCTATTGCTACTATTAGAAAGTTGAATGTTTTCGAAATTGCGTATCACTGCATTTAAGTGCCAATCGCTTATTACTAGTTATTACTCACTGGTTTAGAACAAAAACGAAAAAAAATCATACGAAAGATTAAAATTATTTGGATGCATCTCCAGTGAAATTTTGTGAAACCTTTTATTATTTTCACCCATCTTTATACAAAACAGATTACATTTAACATAGAGTTTTCTATATAAAGACTGAAAAACTACGATTGAATATAAAAACAATAAAAAACGTAAAATAAAGTAAAACCAAATAAATTATTTGTTAGTTTTGGCTTCGAAGAATAGTCGGAGAGAATGCCCAGCTTTTCCTACGGGTGAATCGTCTTCATTAAATGTCTCGCAGTTGTCAAAAATCAATCGAACGTCTCCAAGAAATCCTTCCCGAGATTTATACGTATTTAGTCTACCACGTATGGTGAGCAAGTCCATAGGATTCTTTATCACCTAATCGCAAAGCAAACATGGTTAATTAATTATATCTAGCTATAAATAGGTTGGCGAAGACCACTTATAAACACTACCTTCTTATAAGTAGGGAATTGTCTGGTATTGACAGGTTCTAAGAAAGGCCACGCATCTTCATGGGAGGACAGCTCATCTAGAATCTTTTCACACCACGAAATTTCTGACTTTTGTTTTTTATTTGGAGGCTTTTCTTTTTTGGTGATTTCTTTCGCTGCGGGGCCTTCAGATGAACTTTCTCCTTCTTTGCTTGTGCTTGCTACTGATTTACGTTTTCGACTGGGGCTTAACTTACGATGGTCAGGACAGTGCCATCTCCCTCTGGGAGCCTATACAAAAATAATCATGAAGCTTGCACATAGCATTAACATTATTTACGCATGTAAAAATAGTCGTATATTTAAATTAAATTGAATACCTTATTAAGAGGTGGATTTAGACAATCTATATGATAAGCTTTTACACACTTATCGCACGCAAGTATTTTCCCATGTCCTTGTTTTCCGCAGACAATACAACCTTTGACTCCAGTGGCTTTGTTGATACACTCCCAGCAGAACCAGTCTCCATCAGGAATATGCTCTAGAGGTGGCTTAAAACAATACGTGTGGTATCCTCTGTCACAAGCGTCGCACAGTAATAATTTGTCTTCGTTATCCCCTCCTTTACATAATTGACAACTAGCTTTCATTACAGATTTGTCCCAAGCTATACTGGAGTCTAATGTATACATTGCCATTGATAAAACTCCCGGTGTTTCCCCTCGTTGAACTCCATCACGCCAATGTGTCAAGGCCCTTAAAGAATGAAACATTAATTAATATTCAATGACAAGAGATTACGGGCAAAAAACAGCCACCGCATGTCGAAACATTAGTTATTAGTTGGTAATAGTTGGTATTATTTTCGTTACCTCGATCCATGTTGAGATTGATTCCCGTTGTTAGAAGAGTTAGAATTATCATTATCTCCGACAAGATATGCTCAAGTTCAACTCGTGAGCACTTTTCCCCAAAGGCAACTTTAAGTATCTCCGCTCAATCGCACTTTCTAAATCTAATAAACGAATCTTGACAACTTCCAAGATTTCACGTTCCGATAGAGTGCAATTAGCTGCACTAGGATGACGCGACGGTAATTGCCAGCCCTAAGTTTTAAAAATGTAGTTTATAACTTTTTACACGACACAGATACGTATTTACTAGTTCTTAATTTCAAAATATTTCATTAGATCGCCTAAAACAGAGGTTCAAAAATAGTAGAACAATAATCATGATATTTACCTTCACTTGGAGTGATGCTGACGCAACTCGTTCTTCGAGAGTCTCCATCGTCTCTAACATTTGTAAATGAACTTTATACGTTAAATCGGGATCCCATCCACAGAGAGGAGATTTCACATTGAGAGGAATGTCGTCTTCGTCGAGTTCCTCAACTTCAGTGGATACGGTGATTCCGGCGAGATTATTCTTTAGATTCTTCTCCCTTACCCCTTGACTACATAAAGACTCAGCAAAATTCTCCAGATCTACTTCGTCAATCTTGCGCCAAACATTCCACAACTCTGGCACTATTTTTTGTATTAATATCTCGTCATCGGTAGGCTCAAGTTTAGTTTCCTTCTTAACTTCCAACTCCTTAGTCTTCCCCGAACATGGAACACGAGGACTGAAAGAAAATATTTTAATCACCGGCGGTGCTACGTCAAATAATTCCCCGTTCAGCTTTTTGTCTAAGTCCTTCTCTTGAGAATCTACATGTCCATTTTCCAACTTGCTGGACTCATCGGCTACTTTATTGTCAATGTCAGAAGTGGGAGTAGGAGTAAGGGTAGGGGTAGGAGTTGGTGCGGGAGTAGGATCGGGAGTTGTGGTCGGAGTGGCATCGGGAGTTTCGGATGTCGGAGTCGCTTCGACTGGCTCTTCGACAGGTGCTTTCTCCTCTTCAGGAACTTTCACTTCCGCCTCTTTAGCATTCTTATTTTTCTCGTCCTGTTTAAATTTAAGTTGGACTAATTCATCAAGTTCTTCAAATTCGGAAGTCACACCACCCTCGACCAAAATTCCTCCGGCATTTGGTAAGTTCCACAGTCGTCGCCGCCAGCGGTCCTGCCCAAGACAACTAGATCTGATGATTTTCAAATTGGCGTGCATTTGTTTATTTAGTCGTTCGTTCATATTATTTAACTGAGTCATCTTCATTCTAATTTCATCTATACTCAATTTCGCATCTAAATCTGATTCCGACTCTTCCAACTCACTTTCAGAACTAACATTTTCTAATTCTGCTTTCAAAGGACTATTTAAATCTTTTGACTCGTCAAGAAGTTTAAGTTTGTCTTTGGAAGGTTTCTCTGCTTTGACAGAAGGCTTAATATCTTCGGAAGGCCCAGGTAGTTCTTTCACTTCTTTCGATTCTTCGTCTTTAGGAGAATCTTTAATTTCTTCTTTTACAACCAACTCTTCTACTTTCTCCTCACTTTTCACCTCAACATCCGCAGATTTTGTTTCCTTACTTTCTTCTTTCACTTCTTCCGTTTCTACTTTTGGATTTTCTTTTTTCACTTCTTCCTCCTTCACTTTCTCCTCCTCTTTCTCCTTTATTATTTCATCCTTTTCTTTCTCCTTATCGCTATTTACTTCAACTTCGGGTAATTTCTCAGTAGTTTCTTCAGTGACTTCCATCTTTACTTCGACTGTTGCACTTTCTTCACCCTTTTCACCCTTTTCATTGCTTTCATTCACACTGCTTTCTCCATTCTTGTCTTCTTTTAGTAAGTCTTCTTTTTCTGCTTTCTCTTTGTCTTCTTCTTCCAATAAAGCATTGTAGCTATCCGCCGATGCAGCAGCCACTGCTTTTCTAGCACACAACATTCTCAATCTTCGTACTTTTATATCGTTTTGCTGTCGCTCTTTCTTCGCTTGGTGTGCTGATTCTGTACTGTTTTCTAAATGTTTCAACACCGCTTTATTTTGAAGAAGCAAGTCACAAATAAAAGCAACAATACTCGATTTCCTTGTAGGGCTCTGAGCTAGAAAAGGTGCTTCGTTTAACCACGAAGAATAAACGGCAGCTTCTGGCTCGGATTCACATATTCCTTCGAGATAGAGCCTAATAATCAACAAAGGGACAATTAATAATTTTATAATTACAATATAACGTTTACAGGCGCAGGGATTTGAATAAGTCTTTCTCACCTGAGCACCTCAGATAATGACCCGAAAGTTATATCAGCCTGTTTAAGGGTTTGTCCAAAAGATGTTAAATGCTTGTTTGGATTTGGCATTCCGGGATCTTCGACGGCGCATACTAGGAGATGGCTCAGGACACTTAGAAGTTCTTCTTCATTTTCATCAATATGTAGAAACGCCTTTTGTAAATTAGAAATCGTAGGTAGACTTTCCATATCAAATCCAAGTGTTTCCCCGAAAGTATGTAAGAATTCGTACACCAGAAGTAAATTGGCATAAGCTTTTGCATTTAAACGAAGTCCTTTTATTTCGCTCAATTCCGGTAAATCTAAAAGATTATTTTCCATCAATTCCATAATTTATGACAGGTAAGTTAAATAAAAAGCAGACTCAACGAAGGTTTGCTACCTTTTACATCAGTAGAAGCAAGCTCATCAATTTCAGTATCTTTACTAGGCACTACTTCTGCTTCTTTTTCCACTTTTTCTACAATTTGTTGCTGAATCTCCTGTTTTTTTCGCATCTTTCGATCGTTCTGTAGTTTTTGACGGCGTTTGCTTCGTCGATGTAACTCTAACGCCCTTATCAAGACACTATGTTGCTTCTTACGCTCGCGCTCCTCCTTCATTTTCAATTCTTGCACCTAAACAGACCAAATAGATGGTTAATATCTTAATACTTAATATACATTATAACGATTAAGTACGCAAAATGAATTAGTATAATATTATAACAAAACAAACCTTGTTTTCTTGTCCTTCCGCTTGCAGCCAATTTGCTAACTGATTAGCGGATAATTTTAGGTTGCTAGTTTGTACTCCTCCCAATTGAAAAGAGTTATCGTTTGGAAGAATAAAATCCCCAATGAGCAGTCGACTGGAAAAACTAAAATGTTTAATCGTCAAAGGAGCACTTAAGTGTTTCTTCACTTCACTTATTTGTTTCAGTCGAGTTCCATTGGGGGTGATGTAATTAACTTCCCCACTCAACCCTTGCACACCCAAACCTTTCAACAACGTTTCTCTTTTCCAGTTGTGCTGGAGCGGAAGTGTTAAATCAGCTGGCAATTTAGGTTCGACTTCTTGTTTCTTAACTACAGGTATATTCAAAGTGAAGTCTTCCTTCTTTACCAATGACTCGGCTGGGGTCGGAGTTGATGTCATCCATGGTCTGTGAGGCAATGGACTTATGGACACATTCTAAACACGAACCAGATAATTTTAGCATTTGTACATTGTTAAAAACCAATAATTTGGGGGAAAAAGATAGCTTATAGGCTCTGATCGTAAATTCTAACACTGTATTGAACATAGCATCAAAGTTAAATAAATATTGTGCACTGAACTTTATTTATTTATTTTTAAATTAGCTATCACTCAGGTACCTTGTTATTTTCGTTGTCTTCATCTCTCAAAATTTGGGCATGGTTGACTGCAGAGGATCCGGTCGGAGTCACAGAAAGTGCAGAGGAACCCGCTGAAGCTGAAGAACCCAATCCAATTGAACCCACACCACTATTACTATCAATATTTCTGCTCTGTGCCAATAAGCTAGCAACAGTGGTTTTCTTTTTCCCTCCAGTCTTACCTTCATTATTATTATTAATATTATTATTTGCAGAAAAACCTTTATTGAATCCCTTGGCCATTCCAACTTGAGGCATAGTTTGAATAGTGTGGTTGTAGATACTAGGTTTAGAAATATGAGCAGGTTTTGGTACGAAATCTTGAGGGAATTTCCCAGGCGGAGTAGTCAACGTCTCTGGCTTCGAGTGAGCCATCGGCGGTAAATTCTTCTCTGAGGAAAACTTTAATTGAGACTGTTCAGTCTTTACAACGTTTTTCACTACTTTTTTAGACAAATTCAATGGTACATTATTAGTGGAGGTAGAAGGGAAGGCTTCCGCCTCAGTAAATGCAAAAGGGTCTTTCTTCTCAAGCTTTCGCTTCTTCTGAGGTTGTTGTGGCTGCGGTGGGGGCGGTTGTACAGGTTGCTGAGATTTGTAAGACATTCTGATTAGATCTGTGTCAGCTGGAAGTTTAAGGCTTTTTGCTTTTTTGTTCGACGCTGCTGAAGACGACGATGGGGCGGAGGCTGTCACAGTTACTGGATGCGAGGCATTCTTTGAAACTGAAGTACCTTAAATCATACACAATATTATTAGTACCTATATAAAATATGATCTATATTATACGCTTATTATTATTTCAGTAAATTAAGTAAAAGAATCGAGAGAAAATAGAATTCAAAACTTACTATTTCTTCTGGATGTACCCGGATTACTATTAGCACTGCTGCCGCCACTTCTACCTCCTTCTGCTCCGCCTCCACCGCCACCACCACCTCCACCTCCCCCGCCTCCTCTTTGCCTAGGCGGTTGGCTACTGGTTCCACTACCATTGCCTTCTTCGTTGTTAAGGTTCGGGACTATTTGGGCGGCTTGAATGCGTGACAGGTATTCTAAGTACCACCAAGCCGCAGCGGGATTATTATACTGTTGCTGCTGGGCGGCAGCCATCGCCGCTTGTTGCGACGCTTGAGCCTGAGCTTGCTGAGCCATCACTGCATTCATCTGTTGTTGCAATAGTGCCAAAGGATTTGACTGCAACAAATTGTGCGCCGCTGAAAGATCAAGAACAAGCGTAGAAACAAATTAGATTCCTCAATTCAATCATAAGTTTAATTGCTTGAGTCTAACAGAAAATAACCAAGAAAATTTATTGATCATCTGTACAAGGGTTACTAAAATCCTATGTATACCTAAATGTATGTAATGTGTAACACAATAAATAGCTTGCTATTCGCCAAACAAAATCATTCAATAAGAATAAATATTTCCCCGAGCATTAATCTAGAAATAATCAATAAAATATCACATGAAAGCCGCGATTGTGTTACAGACACTGCCTACTTCCTCACTCATAGACGTCGTATAACAATGACTCATTAAACCTTAATTTTATTATGTCACATTCCAATGCAACTGGAAGGCTCATTCACATTCACCAATTTAATGGTTTCATTCTTGTACGTAGCAAAGTAAAATAAAAAGTTACGTAAATTCCATAACAAAAACCTTGCTAGTATTGTGGATTACAAAAGTTAACATCGCACATACATCACACAGCTTAAAAATAGGTAAAGCTAAATGCTAGGAATTTATAAGGGATGAATAATCAAGGAAACGACGCTTATTTTTCCATTTTAAAACGATTTTGGTAGCCGTATTCAAAAATTTATGATACCCATAAAGATGTCACTCACATTATGTATGCTTTATTGTAGGATATTCTTCAGAATAAAGTGTGTTAATAAAGATATTAGCAATAAGAAAGTGACTTGTCATCTAACTGTCATAATTTTGTTACAAGATTGTTGATTGTATGATATGCGGCTTTGTTCCGCTCAGCTGTTTTTCTGCGGTAATTAAATCAACTGATATTTTTTGACACAGTATACACTTACACAATCGATGAATCTCTATTAAAGATCTTCTCAATTCTCATGAAGCAATAAAAAAGCGTTCTCATTTAATTCACATAAAAGTAGAAATCAATAGTGCAATATTCAACAAGCCGATGCATTGCTTTTTCTTTTGGGAGTGTTCTTAACGAAAATGTCGAGGTTAGTGGCATTTTTTGAGCATTTGACTTTCACTGGGACCTGGGAACATAATATTTCATCGGAGATAGCCTGTAGCTGACCTTAGAAATTGCAAGTGATCTGAGATTAAATAAATTAGGATCAACTAGTGCAAATGAAGTACACGATTTTCTAAGTGTCATTACATAAAAGATATAGCATAAAAAATGAACCGCTCATTGCAAAACGTCAAATGGAAGTTGACAAGCCGTTCATTGAGTATATTGGGAGTAGGGAATCTGTGCAAATTGGCAATATAATTAATGGTAACAATTAAGAATTAGCAAATTACCGAAAAGCTCCGCGAGTTGATTTCTCTGTTGTAATTCATTGGCCAACTGTTCTGATGATCCTCCACCTTGGTTATTATTCTTGTTTCCGGATTTCCGACTATTTCCCCGATCCATTTCCTTCTACTAATTATGTGCCAATTAAAATCTTGTTATCTTCTCGATCTTTTCCAGTCAATCCTTTAACTTACACTCTCATACATACAATACTACACACCAAAATGGAGTCACTGACTCTACTCACTTTCTGTCTAGCTGAATGCTATTCTTTTCTCTGTTCTCCCTTCTTTATGTTCTTTCCCTATGCTCTACTAGAACAAGCTATATAGTCCGTTGACAATAGACTTATAATAATATGTGATATAACAACTCCAACTACTACATTCACTCCATTTGCTTGCTGCACACACACCAAACGAAACTTACGGACTGGTACTCTATGTATGTATGTATGTAGAATATGTATGTATGTATCTATGTATCTATGTACATATGTACATATAGACACTTCACTTAAGTTCAGTCAGCCAGTCGGACGGATCTTTCTTCTATTGCGTTCCTATTTCGTATAAACATTTTGGCGTCCGTAGTCCGTCCGTCCGTGTGTTTCCTATCTCATCGCATCGCTCGCTCCTTCCTTCTGTCTATCTCTCCAAATGTAAAATCTAAACTAAAGGTGGGATACAAACACATACGTACAGAAAGAAGAGCCCTAAACTCTAAACGCAGCTGTATGTAGTATATGAATCTCAAACATGCATAATGTGTATCATTATGCCATTACATAAACAACACTACCACATAGACTCACGGAAAAGACTATTCCTTCGCTTAGCTTAAACTTAGCATCATCCAAATCCAAATACAAGTTATACAAAACTACTTTGTATCCATCTAGCCCTAGCCCTATGTGCAAACTAAAAACGAGTCTTTAGTCTTAGCACATCCAGAGACAGACAAGCCTTATAGCCACCACCACACCATACCCATTATGTTACAAGACATAATAAGCACACACAGAGCTACTAAAGCTACTGCATCATCCTTTTTAGTTGCTAAAGGTAAAAAACTCCCAAGAATACGTGCATGCACAGATGGACCAGAGGCGTGCATATTCCTAGTCTTACGTAGAATAAATACTTTTGCATAAGCCTTCTTAACTTCTTTCTTATAAATGTGGGGATGAAAAGACGCGATCGCATATTCTTTTATTTCTATTATGCGTTTACCTTCTTTCCTACTCAAAGCCTGCCACGAGATCCTACAAGTCTCAGCTTCTCGAATAGTTGTGACTAAACTACACAGAATATAAAATGCATAATACAGATAGGTACTTTTAGTACTCAAATATATGCGAACACAGTGCTATGTCGATGCGTAAGGTAAGCTATATAATAAATTACAAAGAAGCTCCAATTCCACCTTATTACATTAGCTGCTCATGTACATATGAATCATGCAATTTCTAAGAAAGCGTCTCTGTATAGACTCTAGACTAGACTGTGCATGATGTAAAATCAGCACTAAGCATAAGCAATGCCTATAATACGGACGCTAAGAAGTTAACCACAAAGATATGGATGGATGTGTGTGTATGGCGCTGTCTTAGTATTATGCATTTCATATTTAAAAATGCATTATTTGTGTAGAAGGAGTGCAGAGATGAAAATCATAGTTAGCCAAGTCATTTTACATTAAAGTGTGTTTTATTAATAGACTTTATCGAAACAGAACATTCATTAATACTTAATTAAACCGTGTGAATGTCTCCTTTATTATGGTGAGAAAAATTCATGAATGAAGTTTCGGTTTGAGGCGTCGTCGTCGTCGACTGATTAGACTCTGGTTCAGCAGTTTTAGTAGCACGGTCAAATGTCAAGTCGAGTGTGGGCTCCTCTCTTTCCGATTTTGGCATCGTTTCTAAAGCTATCTCCTCCCTAGGGCGACCTTTATTCAAATTCATAACTTTATAGCACATTAAAAAGTCTGTAGCTACTGAGGAGGAGAAGAGGAAAGAGTAAGCAAGGCATTCCTTTAACAGCAATGCTAATTGCGTAGAGCCATACCCACAGCATGTATTATGCATTAAAGGAAACTATCGAATTACTTTCACGCTGTGGCGTTTCATTCACAATAGGAATTGCCAAACCGGGTAGCGTTTTACCGATAGGATTATACAACGCACGATCTCGGCTCTCGCGGCTCAATGGCTTTCCTGAGTTACACACACACAGCAGTTAAACAGTAAATCATCAAGCTTTCCAGTGAAAGTATTCAATAATTGTTCATTGTCATATGGAGAAAGACTCACTGCTTGGTCTTCTTAGATTTTGTGGCGGAGATGGAGAAGTCCTAATTTGATCTAACAGCTTTCCTATTAAATGCAATTTTCTTTCCCGAGCCTTTTGACGACCTTTCACCAACCTACGGAAAAACATTTTATCAACTCTTCCGGTAACATAGTCCAAAGACTTACACCAATCTAACTCAATTTACTCGCTTATAACCAGGATTATTCATTTAGATATACACATCAGCACTTTCAAACTAAACATTACACCAAACTAAGCAACACGAGATTTAATGTATTTTTATCTTAGATATTTAACTCTGAAGATGGTTTACCTTTGCTTAGCTGCCATACATCTGATATGATCATCAAACATGAACTTTGCACTTAAAAGATGAGACTTGGATTGAAATCTACGTTGATTTGTAGGGCTGGACTTTACTGTTATGTGCAAACAACGGCTATCAGACTGGTCCCCCAATACTTCTATGTCCTGTAAGTACAAAGTGAAAGTATGTATATGTAATTTGACGCAAACTTAAAGTTTCTTTTTCGTAGTCCAAGAATTACTGCCGGCAGTCAGAATACACTCAAATAAAGAATCAAGTTATAACAATAATAACTCTTATAATATTATGTAGAAGACCGCATAATTTTAGTAAATCAGACATTCCTACATGTAGTGTAGTATACAGTGACGGACAAAAACAAATTCACTCGCATATGACTTTCACCATGTAAATGGCATTGCTCACGTCTATAATATAAAGCACACCAAAATTCCTTTCACGTCTTTTCGACCACATTAAACTTTCACTTCACAGTTACGCTGCTTTTACTAAAATGAAAATTAAATGAAAATATAATGTCCTCGAAACGACCGCGTGCGAAAGATGCGAAAAGACAAAATGGCTTGTAGTACGTACCTACGTACATGGTGAAAGTTAATTTGGGGTGGAAAGTTACTTTTGCCCATCCCTGTACCAAAGAATAGCAATGATACACGCTTTACGCGCACAGCACATAATATAAAATACAACGATGCTACTGCAGTTATTGCACTATTCGTTGGCGAGTGAATTGTATTGCATATGTATCGGATCGGATTACAGAACAAGCTACAGAATGTATCAAATATTCTTCTAAGAATAACTTGACAGTTTGTAAATCTAATAAAAATCAACTTATAAAGAATGTAATCTCAAAATCTCAATCACAAAAGACTGCCTTGAAGTCATTTCCTCTAAAAGTGGATCAAACACACTATATTGGGCACATGGTATATGGGCACCCAAAGATATATGATATTATTATGATACATACATAACTAATCAAATCATGTTATGCAATAGGCAGGTATGTAGGTATAGTTTACGGTAGGTAAGGTACAGACATATACATAGTTAAGCACCCTTAACCACTCGTAAAAATGGAACAACTGCTGTCTATCTCTACACTTCACTAGATTTCCCCTTGATATTGTTAACTGAGTGAGTCTACAAGTCTACACATAATATACGCAAGTTATTAAGTGGTTGTGTGCACATATATACTATTAATACTATACATACACCATAATATAATATTTGGTATGCGTATGCATTGATATGCGACCCAAGGGAATTGTTTCCGTGAATAAGTATATTTTAAGAGAATAAAGTGCATTAAATCCCTCTGGGGGATCATTTAACTGGAAATAGCATTTTCAATTTTGGAAGACACCGTTTTCCAGCTCCTAAAGTGCAGATAAAATTGTCTCCAATCCAAACCAATCGTTTAATAGATCTACAGAATATGTACCTATATCTTTTTACAATACGTACTACGTATTACTCAATCTTGTCTCGATCTCTGAATTTAAGAACAAAGAGTGAGGCATACATAAAACCGAGTCAGAGCGATAAATTCTAATGCACAGGCACACATGTCGGGCATATTATCTTTTAATTTCATTGATCAATCTAGAATTAAGTATTAATACACTCTTTATGGACAGGAGCTAAATTCATTTAAGACTGTGAAAATGAAGTAGGTAGGTATGTGCAGGAGAAAATGTGCAGTTTTGCATGTAAGTCGCATTCCTTATCTTAAGGGATTAAAATAAATCGTAGCATTCATCATTGTTATGCAAATGCCGCTGACTGCTGAGAAAAGAAATACTCATTTGATAATTAATCCTTGTTAAGGGAAGTTTAAAATGCGAGCTACTACTTAATCATTATATAGATAACAAAAATTGATTATACGTGCAAAGTGCGAGGCACATGACCTTTACAAGATTAATATGAAAAACCGTGTTGGGTGCCCTAAATACAATTGATATTAAAATACTATACATTAGGGTAACTATTAAATATAACGTTGTATGTACCATACACGTCACAGTCAAGTCACGTCACAGAATCTTGAAATAAATAAAATAAAATAGAAAAACTCTTACTTGTAAAAATCCTACGAACTTTGCGACACCCCAACCCATGCGTTTCGTACTAGGTTCAACAAGAATAAGTTGGAATATATCTATTACAAGAAATCGTCTTGTCTTCGTATTATCACGACTTATTACAGTGCAGGCCAACAAGTCGCTATTATCTATTAATGCAAACTTACATTATTATTTATTCATCACTAGTAAGAGTACTAAAAAACATTAAATCATTTACGTATTAATGATTTACTGAGATCGAGATTATCTTCAAGCTGAACACAAGACTGGGTCTTCGTCAGCGGTAAATGCTTTTCTGTTTCTTTACGTAGTTTCAACGATAAACTTCTTAACAAAAAGTATAATCGTATACTCCTACGGCTACGTTCCACCTAAATCAAATAGACATATTATTTAGAGAAATCTGTCCCACTTTAGGGTGAAATCGAAATTTTTCTCGACAGCTAGACACTACTAACCTCTCCACATGGGAGTCGTTTGTCAAACGAGATTCCAGTCAAAGGACTTCCTGCAGGAGGGAGCAATAGATTGGAATCCATAAGCAAATGCTCAACACTTAGAGGTTTCCCAGAATTCATTTCCAAATACTCATCCTCGAATATCTCCAAAAACATCTCATCACTTTTATAGTAGTTCTGCAGTAGCAATATATTTTCCTCTCGAGCTCCTTCTATACTTGCTAAGTGATAGTCTTCTAGTTTGCTGTTGCCATTTTCAAGAACTATACTTTCCATCATAATTAAACACAACTGCAGAGTAACGACACGAACTTTGCTCTCTGAAATTCAAATTCAGTCAAAACATTTTATAACACAATTGGTTAAGTTGCTAACCGAAAATTCATTTTTGAATTAACATTGTCGATTGTCTGCTAACATTTATTTAAAGTACATACTAAAGCAACGTACCATATTTGACAGCTCTCGAAATTATGGCGATTAGTTTGTCGACTAATGGTTTATTGTATTTGTCGGAGGTGGAAAAAAAATTCAGGCATTCGGCATTCATTCCTATTAGGGTAAGAATTACATAAATTAATAATTTTTACTTACAACTCAATTCAATTATACCGATTGGTGAGACCAACGCCTTACCAGCATTCGAACTGAGGGCTTGAAGAAGGCAAAGAGAAAATAAGGCGGCGTAGTCATTTTCTATACAGTCCAAAGAAATAAATATTGCATCAAGAAATGGCTGCTGATTATCGTCTTCTTCCTGACTAACTTCAGGTGAGTTTTGCTGGCTTAAAAGTATTCTTCCCAGAACTTTTACTAATGGGGAATGACGCATAATCAAAAATACTTGAGAGAGCAAAAACAGGCTCAATACAACACTCACTCGAGGCACCTTTAGCTAAAGGAAAAGATTAACCACAATGAAATTATTTTCAAACAAGGCATAATAATTATCTATTTATTTTGAAAGGTTTTCATACCTTGTTTGGATTTTTGGTAAGAGAATTAACGTACAAAGGTATCAGAAGCCTATTTAGAAGATGATCTGTTAAGACTTGATTAAGATCATCAATTTCTAACAACAAAATGTCATTCAAATAATGCAAGTGGTCTAAGTGCTCGGCTACTAAATCACTTAACTTAGCCCGACAATCACTTCTGTGGGAGAAAAAAAGAGACAAAACAAAGGTTTATATGATAAACAATAAACTTGGATATTATAAGTAAAGTATTATATAATAAAATATTATTATATTTTATACACTTACTCGTTGAAGTCCCTGACACATCCATCTATTTCAAGAACATGGTTTCCAATGAACCACACTAGATTAGAAAAATATGGAGCAGCCGTTTTATCGCGAATGAATTTAAGCATTGATTTGTCATCTACTTTGTAAACATTCAATGTTAGAGTTCGAACTGCAATACGGACCATGCTTTCTGGATTGTTGAAAAACTTTATCGCCTCCGTATACAACGGAAAATCATTTGTATGCTGCAAATTAAACACAATCGTACAAATTATTACACTTCGATACTAGTACAGATACTAAGCATATTTTATATAATTTTTAATATGAAATATTATTAGCTACTTATTAACCTTACTGGCATTACCTCATTATAGAAAAAGTGGATGGTATGTGAATTCAGTTTGAGCGACAACGTTTTAAGGAAGGAAATATAATAAGCCATTACTTCTTCATCCGAGAAATCAAACTTGTGAACGATTATAGAATTAACGTGATTATTGGACAATAAATAATCTACAAAACACATTTAAAAGCATCATAAAAATATTATCCATATAATTTAAGCATTATAACAGATTCAAAAATTGTATCGGAGCTAACACAATGATGTCTCGTTGCGAATATTTTCAAATAATATATTTAACGTTTGCAGCAGTTGAACGCAAACGTAGCTGCCACATTTTTGCCTCATAATCTTCAGGAAAAATGACAACATATTCTTCTCCAAGAAGAAACTAGAATACAAAAAATATATAGTTTCCTTTGATTAGACATCAATAAACGCTTTATTAACATATTTCATTCATTTGATACGCTATGCACGAAACACGACGCTTAATTTTTGAAGTAAAATGTTTTTAAATTACTCAAATACTGTAGAATCATTTTGGTCGCCCCATATGAGTATTTCTGCAATTGACCTTAAGGTTTCCACCAGTAAACTGCGGTTGTTTTCGCTTACAGTTTGGTTTTTGTAAAGAACGTTGTATAAATACCTGAAATAACAAATAAAAAATATTTAATATTGCTGATTGTAAAAATTACAATTAGTGATTGAACTTATCTTATATCTTATATTATTGCCATTTTAATACACAGTTGATAGTTCTAGACTTTAAGAATATTATAATACTATGGACTACTAGAGCTACTACGCACATAAAATCAGAAACGAAAAGTTGTTTGCTTGACATTGGATATAGATCATATTTTCAAAGGTTGCTGCGTGTGTGTAAGCAAACTTCCATAGGTTAGTCTTTTCCAATTAATAATTATATCTACCATTTATATTATAGTATATTCTAATCACTAATAGGCTAATATTCTGTTATTTTTAAACTTTCACATTTGGAAAGTCAAATTAAAATTATTCATCAACAGATCTGCGATTGCCACAATGTAAAAGTTGTATTCAATGTTCAAGGTCAATGTAGAGCTTACTTTAACTGATCCAAAGAATGCGGATTTTTCGGTTTCCACAACCCTCCCCCGAACCAACTTTTGCTTCTGAACATTTCCAAAACCCTGAACTGAATTTTATTTCTATCGCTGTCCGTCTTTATTCCTTTCGTGCTCTCCTTTTCACCACCATCGTCGTATCTTGTATCAGTTGTTTGTATGTAAATAAATGTATCTTGTCTCTTGTGGATGGAAGTCTGCAGATAAAAATTATTATGATTGCTGTAATAATTTGTATGTGTACCGCGCACCGTCGTACGTCATATGATGCGCATGTTAAGGGCCTGAACGCTCTCTACTATAAACAAAAATTTTATGTTTCCGTTCTTATCGCCTTTTTTGTTATTGTTTTGTTTCTCTCATCTTTATCTCATTTGTTTTTGTTTTATTTGAGTTCGTTTACCATTATTTAGTTAATTTTTGCTAATATTTTGAAGCTCAATTCTCAGAAATTTAAGTACTTACACACTTACACCAAACTTTATGAATGTTACATTTCCATTGTAGCTAAATAATTTTGTTTCGTTTGAAAATTTGTGTTCAGTTATGTATACACTTGTTCCTATTGTTTTGTTTTTGTGACATTTAGCTAGTTAAAACTTTTGTTCTTGACATTTATATGCATAATATTGTTCTTTTGCTGCCGTTGTAAAAGTTTAAGTTATAAAATTCTACTACTAGTGAGTATAGTGAATTACTCACACAACACAACACAAACCACATGCACAAGTTTATAATAATCTGCAGTTTATCGCTGACATGATAGTAAGATGGTAGACACAAATAATATGACAAAGAAAAATGTGAAATGCCTATTTATGAAATGAACGTAAAGGTCAAATTAATTAGATCACTTTACCGATGTATTTGCACAGTTACCCTTATAACTTACAAATCACACAGTTATTAGCTTAGAGAGTTTTATAGCCTTGCTTGTTATGTTACAATTGGTTGGATTATAGCATAGGTAGCTGTTTCTTCAATGAATTTTCAGTTTGTAAACTATTCGTTTAATTATAATGTAATGTAATCTCCGTCCTATGTCCAAATTCTCCAAAAAATCACAGGAAGATTGTGTTCATTCAAAATATTTTATACCCTTCATTCAAGTTCATTCTGAAGAACAAACTGATACTGAGATTGTAGTTGATATATAGTTAACTTTACGACTTTACTCCAATCAGTAACACATTCAGTTCCTATTTTTGAAGATTTTAAATAATTAAAGGTACCATTGAGTCATGCATAATTAAATGGATAGAGGATATATCATGTAAAAATTATAGTAAACTAACTAAACTAATTACCTGCGTTGAAAAGCTTATTCTGAATATTTCCGAGAGAAAACTGAATTACTTATTTCACTTTCTTTTAGCTCAGAGAAAAGAAATTGTTTAGCTAATGTTTTTGTTTTGCGTATCGTTTGCAGTTATCACCGAATATCCCCACCTAACTAAGCGTCACAAACATCTTGGTTTGAGACGAAAAATTACACTTTGGACTTGGACTTTGGAATAACAATGAATCCAGAGGAAATCATACAAAACGGTTTATTGAATGGAAAAAGTGTTGTGGGGTTAACATTGCTGCAGCAGCCTGTAGATGAAGAATTATTGTATCAAAATCAAGTAAGATGTTTCTTTTTGTTTTTCTTTCACCTAGTCCAATAGTAGTAATAAAATTAGCAAAATCGCTCTAGTCACTGTGACACAGTTCCACTTGGTGTAATGGTGTAATACTATACATTACAGACTATAACACACGACACGATAACTAATTAATTACGAAAGTCTGAAGGTTTAAAGTAGAGCGTCTGTGTCTGTATGTAAACGTGTATAAAAATAAATAGTAGTGATAAGGATAAAATTTTATCGGTCTGCTATACAGGTGCTAGCGAAAACGTAAGTATACAGATATACCTACTGAAACCTCTAATAACAGTTCTAGTTCTAATGATAAAAGAGGATTTCAATCAAGAGAAAGAACGGTGGAAGTACCTAATTGAATTGTATACCTTTGTAGCTTGAACTTTGCACTTTGCTCAAGAAAACGAACGGTCACCGTTGCGTTAAGCGAAATGACCAACAGAAACCAAGTGTGTAGTTATGGAACATTACCACGATGATCATCACTATACCACTACTTGATTAACTATGCAATTTTCATTTGATAAAGACTACCTGTACATGACAAATAATAATTTCCATGAAATCCGATTTAATTTTTTTTTACTAATAATAAGGGATTAGGATTATTAGATTGCATGAATGCGTGTATGTGTAGTGTATGAGTGTATGTGTATCGTGTATCTATTCTGTTGTGTATGTAATGTAAGCAATCCGATTTCGTTTTGCCTGTTTGTCTCGTCTCAAGCTCAAGTGCTATTTGTGCTGTGACTGCTGTGCTCTGTGCTGTTGTATGATTGTATATTGTATATATCTATCTGTTTTAGTAGATTCCGGAATTTAATCTGACTTTCTGACTGCATGGATTCTTTTCTATTTTGGAAAACATGCATATCATATATGTCTGTGTGACATCATCATACTGGACACTGCCTGAGTTTAAGTTTATTTAGCGATATGCTTTAAGTAAAGCAATGGAAAACAGAATATTCGGTTATTATGAGATTCATGATCGGGTTATTTGTCACGATTGATTTTATAGTGACCTTTAAATGTTAAGAATGAGTTATACATGAAATATTCTGCCCTGTTTGCAGTTTGCATAGGTCTATTCACTTAAAATAACTACAAATAATAAAATTTCAATGTGTGGTGAATGAATTGAATATAAGCACAGATGAAACCTTGACCTGTACATATTCAATTAATAGACATGTTTGTACATACTATAGCTTCGGTAAAAAATTATTTTTATCACGAAATTATATACTGATTGAAAAGGTCAGATTTTGAGTTTTAGTGTACAATAATTAAAGCTTCTTAATTGTTTTTAACCAATCTGTATAATTCTATCAACCTGTAATTCACGATATCACGATTCACGAGAGAACAGATTTAGGGGCGGTAACAGGATTTCTGTTCTATCGTTTACATTGCATAATATTCGATATTGCATACCACCTAAATACTATCGTACTATCTGCTCAACTGTGGCTTACATTACATGTTACATTATGAATCATGTCCATGTCGTTATTTTTCCATAGTACATACGAATGATTTTATGAATTAGTTACAGACCTAGTATGTATTATTAGTACTTTCGTTCGATTGTGCATTGAAAATTCTATTCGTGCTGAATTCTATTTATTACTTTGCTTTACTTTAGGCGTATTTTTGTCAGATTATGCTTTTTTTCTCTGCTGTGCTATTATACATATTATCTACTACTATGTGTGCATGCTATATCAAATTTTTGTAAATAGGTAGGTATACCGACCGACTGTAAGTAACTGATCAACTTTCTGTAACTTTATATCGAGAGGGGAGTATAGGGCGTTTTATTTATTTTCGCCCTACTTCTGCGAATTCTCCAAATTTTGCGTCAAGCAGTGCAGTTCTTAGTTGGGGCTTGTTATTAGTGCTTACTTTCAAACCTTTGAGTGAAATTCTAATTTGGAATTTCTGAGCTAGCAAAATGCGATTCTCAATATTCTTGAAAAGGAAAAACAAGAAAAAGCGGAAGAAAAAGAACATTTATAAGATCTACCGAAATGGGAAGATTATAGGAACAGTAAATAAAAGGCAACTTCAAGTCATCCAAAAGGTTCATTTATTATTTCGTGGTAGATTGTATATTTTATTATAAAAGGTTTTACATGGATGGAAAGGGTTTATGTATGCCTAGATTTTGTGGCTTACTGTACCTATATAGGTATTTATCTATACCACATCTAATGCTATATGGGAGTGTGTTAGTATGTAGCACCGCATATGAAGGGCTTAAGTTTCAAATTTTATTCTATAATATACTGTGCGTATTGAGGGAGGCGTTAGCCCGCCCCCCCCCCCATCCGAAATCCCAGACTTTTTTCTTAAAATATCAAAAAATTCCGCGCTTTGCGCGATTATATGCTATTTTTAGGTTATTTTTTGACTAATAATTGACAAAAAAGACCAAAGTTTTTCTTGTGTTGTATAGATATATGTCTATGTGCATATGACTATATAAAATTTCATTCCCCTCAGAAACCCGGTTCTGTATACGTCTATGACCGTAGCAATTAAAATCGTCATTTACGGACACTATATTTATATTTTTCAATGATAGTTTGGTCATCTTTATGATGATTTCCCATGTGCTGGTTCTTGAATTTCAGTGTACCCGTACTTTTTCACATTTAAATAAAACGGGAGAACGGGACCGAAAAATATGTCTCATCCGCTTCCCTTTTTGATTGGTGGTTCAAACCATAAAACAAAATAAATATGCTGACCTGGTCAAACACCTCGTCATTGGGTATAAACATCATCGCTATGTATGGTATAACCAATACATATATAAGTACCAATAACTGACAACTGAACCAAACTTGCTAATTTTGTTAAATATTTTTCAGCCAAACCATTGCTGGAGTTGTTAATCATTAATAGGACCACAACGTAATACGATGTATGGTAGCTCATGTAAATCGTCCTTGTTTTCTTAAGAGCCTGTGAGCTGAGTTTACTGTTGATGTGTTTTCGATTTACAACATTATTGCAGCATAGCCTAGGCCTTTTGTATTTCGATATGATCTATCGGACAAGCAAAAGCAAATACCTAGATTGAATCTCTGAAGCTGAGACCAGATGCGTATATATAAAACCGCTTTTATGTATCATATCATGTACCTACCAAAACTAAACCATACCTAGTCTAATTCCTTCCTTGCACAACAGGATTTTACATCTTGCACACTCAATTAGAGTAAACATGAGACAATCATGATAATTGTTTTATGTATAAAAAAGTTGATTGTCTGATCTGTTAGAATATGTACATATTGGAATTTTCTTGAGGTTAAATGCTGTACATTCCATGCTATCTAAGCATGTAATGTAATATATGTTACCGTCATTACGGTGTAAGTGTTTTTCCAGGTTAAATTCCAGGAAAAGTTTTTTATTGCTCCGTTTTTCGTTATCTATATGCTTTCTACTAACTTCTGGTTATCTTCCTGGAAAGGCAAGCATAGGAATTAAGAAGCGTCTAGTCTGTCCTGGCTTTTATGCTGCTTATCAAGTACATATTTAAGCTGATACCTACGTTTTAAGTAAGTTCCTAAGTCTCAAAGTTCCAATCAGTACGAGAGTTATGTCAGGAATTTGTATCCATTGTTTGCTGATGTTTTATTTTGTTAGTTTTTGTATGCACAAGGGATTATTCATTTTGAGTCATGTAAAACTACAATGCTATACTTTTGGACGTTGAACAGATTTGTGTTATGTATTTGACATTGGACTAAGTCTTTGGCTTTAGCTTAGACAAATAAATTTCCACGTAGGTACGTATGAAGTTGTTAAGCATTTGAGTCTTCTGAGTGGGTACCTAGAATGTAATAGTAAGTATAAGTAAATGCATTGACTTATAACATGCCTTTGTCAACCTAAGAAACGTCACTTAGGTGTACATAGGAGTCATTTGAGTATATGAACAGAAGTCTATTCACGTCTCGAGGTGTAGCAAAAAACTTCCCTTAAGGCAAATACAAGTACCCCTAATGAGGTGTGTGTAGGTGAGGTAAGAGCAGAATATATTACACGCTATGAGCAGTAAGTAGAATAAGCAGGTATGAGATTAAGCCCAGCTAGGGCATTAATATAAAGTGGAGAGAGATGAGAAACAGGTTTTTAAAAGATGTATATTGTGACCTTGAAAAATGAAGCTGTGGAATGCAGCAGGTGTGCATCTTGGTACACTTACAGTAGGTTTTCATATACAGATGAAGCAGAAGAAAACCATCAGCTTACATTACAATATTGTGTCTGTCTGTCTCTCTGCACGAATGTGTATCCAATCCAAGACAAAAGTAGTTAGCTTCGAATTGCCATTTAGTGTTTTAAAATTGTAATTCATTTCGAAATATGAATTACGAGCTGCTACGACGAAAGTCCAGACCGGTGCCTATTGATACTAACATTGATCTTCTTGACCTTCTTGACAACCATCCTTCTTCTGACGGAATTTATCAGTCACAGGTACATACTCTCAGACAGTGTGTAATATTGTCGGTGTAATAATTTTGCGTTGGTTTTCCTTATCGGGTATGTGCTATTAGTACTATATATGCCCATGAGAACCACATTACGTCATATTTACTTACGATTTACTATTATCTAAACTATCCCTTATAGTAAAATACTGATAATCTTGTGTTAAAGACATTTTCTTCCTTTTATGCCGATTTATCCACTTCTACAACATAATTCAGGTCAATTGCTTTGATTCGTTTATCTAGACTACAGAAGCTGAGTCATACATTGTGTATGCATAAAATGTTTACGGCTTTTAGTGTTCGACAAGTGCATGTCTTACAAACTTACAAGTTACATTATCAATGAATGTGTTTTTGTTTGATATTCTAATATTTGTTACATACTGCATTTAGGAGTGATTACCAGAACTGTTTAGTTAAAGCGTCCTGCTGATAACAGTTGATAAGCAGATATATTTATGTGTACAGATTTGTGAACTCCAAACTTTTCATTTGTCCATGTACAACAAAAATTGTTCTACATACACAGATAGATGTTATTCGTCTCAGTTGCGTTGACTGTAAATACTTTGTATTTGTGCTATCATATTTTTATTTATGTTTTCTCAACAGACGAGCGTTTTAAATAATGCATCCTCAGCCAGTGGATATGATTTGGCTTCTGCAAGTGGACCGACAATGAGCCGAGGAAATAATGTGGCCTGGGAATACCATAATGTTGTCTTAACTAGAGTTCCTGGATATGGATTCGGAATAGCAGTGAGTGGAGGGTCNGTGAGTGGAGGGTCTGACAATCCACATTTTGCCAATGGAGATCCAGCCATTGCTATATCCGATGTCCTAAAAGGGGGCCCTGCTCAAAATAAACTTCAGTAAGATCTTTTTAGCCTGCAAATTTTCATCTTCAAATAACTGAACAAGCGAAATTTTGAAGCTAGCAGATCTATGTTAATAAGTATTCAAATTGTATTTTAATGCAAAGTATTTCTATTGATTTGCAGAGTCAATGACAGAATTCTATCTGCTAATAACATAAAACTTGAAAATGTGGACTATGCAACAGCAGTTGGAGTTTTAAGAGATTCTGGCCCGTCAGTTCAATTGGTCATTAAAAGAAGATGCATTTTAGATCCAACTGCCCCTGAGTCAAATATGATGCAAAGGACAACTCTGATCAAGCAAACATCCAAGAAAAAAGATTTAACCAGTACCGATTTCGGAATACTTTTTGGAACAAAGCTATATGTGAAAGAAATTATTAAGAAGGACCTGTACGAAAATATTCAGCCAGGAGATTTTGTGCTCAAAATTAATAACCTTAACACTTTAGATCTCTCCATAAAAGATATTAAGAAAATTTTCAATGACAACAAAATCGACACGTTTAACATTACGACGAAAAAGTCCAATGGTAAATCAATATAGGGAATTTTCACTGTTGTTTTATTTTACTGTCATAATTTCTACGAAATCAATCTTAAACGTAAATTATTTTATGTGTTTTAGATGAAAGCTCATACCGTCGTCTACCCGAAGAGGATCCAAATTCTCATCATAGACAATCGTCATATCCAGCTCAAAACTTATACGTCCAGCCTCCTACTCGGAATAATATGCCACCACTTCCCCCACTTATCAATGGTGGGGATGTAGACTATCCTCCGGATAATATGACTAATGAAGAGCCGGCCATTCCACCACCACCAAGACCACCGTTACCTATCAGTCGTAAGCTGAAGTTTTGTCTTCGTGCATAATTTCTCATATTTTTGTCAGATCCTTATGTATTTCGAATTGTCAGATGATATAACCTTTTTAATCCGCATACTTTTAGATGGCTATGATGGGAATGGGAACAACGGACAAATGACAGACTATGTTAGTTGTCGACGGGAACTGAAGTATGACAGTAGTGATGACTTGAACTATAATTACCACCGAAAGAAAATGCTGGAGCAGATAAGAATTGATCCGCCTAGATGCATTAATTTCATCAAAAAAGACAATTCTCTTGGGATTCGATTAACAGGGGGCAACAGAGTGGGAATTTTTGTTGCAGCTGTTCAACCTGATAGTCCAGCTCAAGATCAAGGTCTCAAACCTGCCGATCTTATTTTAAAGGTAATTATACTCAACTGGTCAATAGTCAATATAATTTTCAAAAAACAAGTGCATTAGTACATATAAACTGATCTATTTATATGGTTTTTTGTAATTTAGGTAAATGAGGTGGATTACACAGAAACAAAGCCTACCAGAGAAGAAGCGGTTTTGCATCTATTGAGCTTATCGCCAAATTCTCCTATCACACTAGTAGTGCAAACAAATCAAGAACTATACAAAAAATCTCAAAAGACAAATCAAGATGAGTTCTTTGTCCGTGTGAACTTTGATCACGAGGCTTT
>JABASI010001357.1:0-25755 GCA_019776505.1 Tomocerus nigrus
ATGAACTATTCTATTAGAATAAACTTAATTAAAGTAACGGTAAATAAATAATTGAGGCAAAGTCGGTCAAAGCATGTCGTGATATAGGAATTATAGGATTACGATTATACAATACAATATTATACCATTTATTCTCTTATCAAAAATTACATCGTCATAATTTATTATGTCGTATGCAAACAGGCGAGGATTTACTGGGATGCCGGATGGGATAACACACTAATGAAGATGACTTAAAACTGACTATTGTTCGGCATCAGCATTTTCGCTCATTTGTTTTCTCTTTAACTGCATTCCGTAGGATCCATCAGCCTCAGGAAATTTTTCAGTTAGATGGTTTCGGAACTTCTTCCCATAATTCACATGCAAGTAGGTGGCCACCTTAATAACAAAAGAGATGATGATGTTAGGGATTATTCAGTGAAATATTAATCCATATAATAATAGATGTGACTATGTCCGCTGGAAAAGGTAATGGAGGGATAATACACATAATTTACAATATGTTCGATATGTCATTTTTCTTGACCTCAAGCAATGCTCTGAATGCTCCAAGAGATGTCCCAGTTGTGTTGGACTTTGAACGGTTGCACTTGCAGTTGCAATGGGTCCTGGATAATGAAAAGAAGTCTCCACCGAAGTCAATCAGAATACATGCGTTACAGACGGTGGGCATGAAAATACGGTTCAATCAATTTTTGCATGGAGAGATTGAAACAAAGAATAAGAGACGAGGTGCTACAATAACCGCAATGCTACTGTTTAAAGTCCGACTCAACTGAGAGATCGCTTGAAGCATTGTTGTGGCCAAGAAAAATGACATATCGAACATACTTGAAAAGTACACGTATTATGTATTATTCCCATTACCTTTTCCAGCGGACACACTCTATTTAATGAAACATTCAAATAATCAATACCTGTGGATGATTCCGCCGCCACAGGGTCTTGGTCAAATGTCTTTCCCAGGATGGAAGTTTCTTATAAAATGGTTCATATTGCTTGCGCCGCATAGGTATCCTATTCCCCATTACAACCTGAATTTACAGAAATTAAGAAATGTATGGTAAAACTGTAAAATCTGATACCCAAAAACAAGGTATATAACAAACAATGAGCTACGACATTAAGTTCATCATACATGATTAAATACTAAAGACTCGTCAATTGGAATTTCAGATGCGGTTCTACAACTCGAAGGTGCAGCTACTATAACCGGAACATTAGAATTTTCTTCACGTTGTTCCACCACGAACAAACGCTTCTCATCAGCAATTTGTTGAGGAGTTTTCTGTGAAATATGCATTAAAAATTAGCAAACTTGGGAGATAAATTAAAAAAAAAAGAATTCAGTTTGAAATTATCGACTTACTTGACGGATTAATCCCAGCATGAATGCTTTCACTATATGTTGCAAATTGGTTGAGCCTTCTATTTTTGCGTAGATGTCTTTAATTCCAATTAATTCGCACATGACTTTAATAGCTCTATGACACACAAGACCAAATCCCTCCGGCTTCTTGTGTACAAATATTCTTGTCTGTCCGAATTGAGTAAAGAAATCATGCAAAACTGCAACGAAAAATATATTCCAGTAACATTTACAAAATAAAAATAAACATTTACTTGTACTGCACTGCACTGAGCAACTGAATCTCTAGTCGGATTGGGTGGAAATAATTAGTTTGGATTATATTTTACATTTTAGGAATCCTGTCCTAATGGAAATGAAAAATTATATACCTGTGTGCTCCTTATAACGCTCAATGTACAAAAGCTTCTGTCCAGCACGATTTTTTGCTCGTTTTAATGCACTTCTTCCTTCCGGACTTTTTCCTAAAGCAAAGCCCCCTAGACCATTTTTATTCCCGGTAAAGGCAACTACGCTGAAGCGCCTACGACGCCCAATATTTGCATCCATATTTGCTACCGTTTTCATCTGTTATAAATACATTGTGTCAAAAACATCACTCCGATATTTTAGATGCCAGTCAGTACACGTAGAATATCAATATACCTCCAATATCTTCGTATCAAACCCTTCAAAAGTATCTTTAAATGGAACAAAGTAAATAAATTCAATATTCATTCATAATTTCGATAATCGATTAAGTCTCAATTTAAACATATTTTATCACTCCATTTCCTTTAAACTATTAAATACCTTCCCCAATAGGATCAGGGGGTCCAACACTTCTTCCATGCATCTTTGTACCGGACCAACCTCTCTCTAAAGGGCTTAGCTTTAACGGACGATATTGTCCCATACTGTCGCGCATTTTTGCAAGTTTTGTCTCCCTTTCAGGATCGGGGGGCAAAAGTCTTTGGGTGATTAATTCCCTTCCTTGCAATACAGGAGCGTTCAATCCGGGCCAAACCATATTTGTTTTACCTGTAATAGTTTCAGAATATTAGACTTAATAAATATATATGTATATATATTAATGTTTTTATACAACATTTTTTTAATAACTCTAGACTTTGTGTATCATACCAATTCCAATGATTTGCCCTCTATTCAAATCTTTTGCTCTTGCTTTACCAACTCCTTTGCCACGTCCTCTTTTACGACCAGCATTACTGACGCTTGTCACACCCTTCCATAGATGTTCCGCAGAAACTATTATTTGCAAAAAATTAATTTGTGGTCAAGTTAAGTCAAATAAACTCTGGTGATGCTGTTGCAAAAATAATTTTAATTCAATCACCTTTAACAAAAAAACTGGATCCTAACCGAGAATGGACACTATAAATTGAACTCGGCCATTTTATTTCTCCATTTATTTTTTTAAATATCGATTGATTTTGACATGTTATTGTATATTGAGACTGTATTGTTGACTTTCCTCCAAAGCCTGCGATGTGAATACTTCTACTATGGCAGAACAAATCACTGGCCGTTCTTCCTCCTATTATATAAATATTGAAATTCGTGAAAAGGGGTAAATAGTACATGCACGAATAGCTCGAAACTAGAAAGCATGACAAAATCATATTAAAGGATTAAAGCGTACATAATACACTTATTTATTACCTAAAGCCAAAGATCGAACAGTAGGAGAAAGTAGGTTCGTAAATTTACAGCATATATTCATATTTAAATGCTGATGTCTCCGACTGATTTTTGAGTAGAGCGTCAATATTCAATGTTCAAACATCACTGAGTTAGAATGGACAGCTGACGAAAGCTGTGGTTCATGCTGTGTGTCATGTGTTGGACTTCACACGACTTTTACTCCGCAATCAACAATGATGAATGAAGAATGAAGAAAGTCAAAAGTTCAAAACGAATAATCAGGCAGGAAGGATGAAGGACCACAAAATTTCTTGACAATCCTAAGTTCCGTTTTCACCGGGTCTTAACTAGTTTTCACCCCGTAATACGGTAGGGGTCAAGGGCCAGTCAAGGCGTCAAGTAGTGTCCTCCTGCCTGTTCTCACTGTCCAGACACAAAACGAAAAAAGATCCTAGGGGTAATTCCTCATTGGGGGAACTTATACCGCAAATTCACATATACATAAACACTCATAATTTGCCACTGAAACGCTTTAGTGTTGCGCGCGTTTATTCGACTTCTGATAAAAATATTTGTGTATTCATTCAGCTGTTTTGCTGTTGATAAATAAGTAAACGTTAAGTTTTTGATATTTTGAAAATTCATCTTCAAATTTTAATAAATAATTATTAAGCAGGGTAAAACAGTTAGCTGTATATAATAGTAAATCATAGTGTTCCAGCAGGAGTTAAACTTTATTACACTACTAACTACTAACTAACTAGCAACTAGTCTTACTTAACTAACTCTACTAACTGCTCAATCAAACGCCATGTCGGAAAGAAAAGTTTTAAATGTAAGTACCTAATGGACATTTTATATTATCAATTATCAATAATTTTTGTGATACAATGCGATTTTTGAATTCTGTGTAAATCGTAATTTTTCTTCTTTTTTCCAGAAATACTATCCACCGGATTTTGATCCAACAAAAATTCCCAGAGCTCGCCAATCAAAAAATCGTCAGTTCACTGTCCGCTTAATGGCTCCTTGTAATATGCGATGCAATACTTGTGGAGAGTATATTTACAAAGGAAAAAAATTTAACGCTAGGAAGGAAGATGTTGAAAATGAAACATACTTGGGGATTCGGATTTACCGATTTTACATAAAGGTTCGTCATTACATCACAGTTTCGTTGAAAACAATATGCACTAAAAATACGTGAAGGCAATCATCATAATATGTTTATGTGTTCTTGAGTAATATGTAAGTGCCAATATGAAAGAAAAAAAATTACAAATTTTTTCTTCCACACTCCACAAATATTGAAATATTTCCATTTTATTGTCAAATATTGTTAAAGAAATACGATGCTTATCGCTGCCTAGAAAAACATGGCAGGAATTGAAATATTATAAACCGCATTACGTTACATCATGTTGTTCTGTTTCTGTCGTGTTATCCTGGAATTCAATTTTGGAAAGGGCACAACAAAACAACCCCTCTTTAATCGTTGCACAGTTGTTTTAGCTTTGCAGGAATATTGAGTATTAGTATAAGTATTGACTATATATTATATTGACTATCAACAATTGGTATAAAAGTAAAATATTTTTTTATTTTTTATAGTGTACAAGATGTTTGGCTGAAATTTCTTTCAAAACGGATCCTCAAAGTACAGATTATATAATTGAAGCTGGTGCTACGAGAAATTTTATGGCATTAAAATTGGCTGAAGAACAAGCAGAAAAAGAAGAGCAAGCGGAGAAAGAGGACGATGCTACCAATCCAATGAAGTTGTTAGAAAAGCGTACCCAAGCCTCTAGACATGAAATGGCTGTCTTAGAAGCTCTTGAAGAATTAAAAGAACTCAATCAGCGACTCGTTACACCAGATTATGAAACCATGTTGCATAAATATGATGTATTCAGAGAAAATGACGTGAAAAAACAAGAGGAAGAGGATGAGGCATTTGTAAAGTAAGTACCTATTCATTACTCTACGTTCTGGATGGTTCTACGTTATAGGTAGCAACTAGCAACGTAACGTATCATTAGTTTTTCAAAAATTTTGGGAAAGTTGGATATGAAAGTAAATTGTTTGTAGTCATAATAATATTTTGTCACTGCTGTGACCAGACTTCAAATCAAAGGGAGATTTAAAAATTTTCATTTTAGGATACCTAATCTATAAGCCATACATTTTCGTATTTTTGATGGATTAGTAGTTGCTTGCCAATATTATGTTCTAAATTATTGTGATCTTTTTAAGATCGATATTTGGAGACAAAGATGAAGCTGTAATCAAAAGGATCGAAGACGATGATAGTAGTGAGGATGAAAGTGAACCTCCTAAAAAGGTGTTTGTAGCTGATGTCAAAGTCGCAACGGACATTCTCACAAATGATGTCAAGCCAGGAGCTGATGTAATTAAGAAAGCGAATTCGAAAACTTCTCTGGAAGAAAAAAGTATTGGACTAATGAAGATCAACAAAAATTCTTTAGTTATGGTGAAGCCAAAAGCAAATCCAAAACCTCAAGAGTCTACCACTGCTTCAAGTATAGTAAAAATAGAACCGAATGTTCCTGTACAAAGTTCATCCAATGCTTTAGGTTTATTAGGAGGGTACGGCTCAGATTCTGGAACTGATTCAGAGTAGGTATAGCAAATATTTGGCAGAGAATCCCATGATGATCTAAATTGTATCAAGTTAGATATGCTGTTTTGGATGCCCTAAAATTGTCTATTTTATGTACAAAAATGTTATTTCAATGTATAAAGGTTTTTTGTTTAAAATTCGTATAATTACGTACTTATGTTATAGGAATGTTTAATTAAGGCAATAATTCAGTTCGACAACAACAACTAAGTTTATTACTTCATGTTGTGAAGAATTGACAATAAAACTGGACACTGACACACTCTCCTCAAAAAATAAACCGGTTCATAATTCAATTTCCATATAACGCAACTTAGTATACTTAGGTATTTGCTTTAGCCTGTTTGGCTACAGGCAAGTTTGAAAGTGCTAAATGTAAACTGTTCAAACTGAATTCGACAAACATATACAAACAATGTCATTTATCCTTCGGCCATCATCGCTATCACTTACAGTAATACTTACAAATAATATGTACATAAAATTAATTAATTCTATGGATTAAATATAATATAGGAAATATCAGTACAAAATACAAAAGTAACGACAACTATGCTTACTTTCGCGAGTATAAAACATAATGAAAATGTAACGTTACCAATTGTAAGTTTACCACATATCAAAGTTCTGTATGTCGACAGATTCATTAAACTAAATAGTTAAGTACATTTGCATAAGATTGATAACGAATTTCAAAATAATACAGATTCACAACAACGATTATAGCAATGGTAAAACTAATTGCTTGTATTTCAAGATTACCATGTAATGACCAACAAACACAATACTGACTTTACGTAGGTATACATACTCACAAGCAAAAAGTAGCAAGTCTGTGTCATTCTTATTCAGTTCTTGCTTAGGTATGGGTGTATGTAGTATAATATTTGTTTTTCTTCAAAATTGTGAACTATCTTCCTATTTAAAAGTCTTCATATTATGAGATTAGATTCTCTCAGCATTCGCTTTTGACTTGATCTCTTTTTAAGAGCCAAACAAAATGAGACAATTTTATAAGTGTATTAAATTTCAATATCGTTACCTATTTACTAAAGTTGTTTAACATGTACAAATAAGAAATTAATTAAGATTAACTTGTCCAAGAAAGACATCAAGTCAAAGTGCAAGGGAAAAAACCCGATGACTACAAAGTAGCATTTCGGGGTCCAAAAAAACCTTGCACGAGAGTTACGTAACTACATTCGCTGATATTTACAACATTTACAAAAGCCTTTTTGTGGACCTTTACAAAAGCCACGACATTATCTACCGACCCAATCCATTAAATTCTTTAACTCGTTCCCTTATTTACATATAGAGTTTTGGAAGCGACACACCAGTTTCTAACGTCTATTAAGCGATAAGTCTACCGGCAAATAATAATCCAGTAATCTACTTGCGTATTTACAATAAATTCTACTTATTCGTATCACTATTTCACCAATCTCGTCCACAGACTATAGAGACTAGACTCTAGAGACTGTATAAGGTGGAGACTATCGACAGGGAAGATATTGGCAATTAGTTCTTTTTGGATAACTATTTAATTAGCTATATTATTATAAACAAAGTGTGCAAAAATACAATAGATATACAAAGATGAGGTGGTGCAGCTCTAGTCATTATTAAATTCTCAAGCTTTGACATGATCTGATATTATTAATACTAAATACAACTATATTCTATACAATTTACACATTATATCATATAAACATGATAATTACAATTTCCAGCTACTTGATTACATAAACAACCGAGATGTAGTATTTTATTTAGACATGTAAAACTAAAGTATTATATTATAAGTATATTATATAATAATATTATTATATGTACTACCATATTTATATTTTAGTACATAGATTTAGGTACGACGAAGAACTTTTTAGGTACTAATAGTGTTCGTAGAGTACATTACACAATTAGGCTGTATTGCATTCCACAAAACGAAATATGGAGAGACCAAAAACAAAAATGATTATTAAGCAGCTGAATATTATAATATCAGACAGAAATACAGCTATGTAATTAAAAATTATTTACACATTAGATTGATTCTTTGATTTTTTCACGTTTTCTGATTTCATACATAGAAAAGTTTCCACTCTCACAAATTGTATACGTTTACTTTTTTTTGGATTTCTTGGGCGTAGTGGTTCCAGAGACGGAAGTGACTACGCCGCCTTTACTCAACTTCATCCCCTGTGCCATTTGTATGTGGAGCGACCTGATTTGTTCTGCCGTGAGTTCTTGAGGCTGATTGCTCTTGCATTTGGTAGAAGTTCCCGGAATGACAGCCCCCACGGCTGCAGCCGCTCCTGCCTGCTTTACAACACAGGCGTAACTACGACCAGCATAATTACTTTCATAAACTACATTATCATCGCTACTTTTGATGGTAGTATTGTTATTATAAGCAGGATTTCTTGCTCCAGTCACCAGACTAGATGTGTTTTCTGGAATACGTTGCAAAGCTCCAGCTTGACCTTGGCCATAGTAAGCACTTGCCCCGGAAGAGTTATTTCCCACACCGTAGCTCGAGCTGTTATTTACGATTATACTTCCAAATCCTTGACCATAATTTGTGTTGTTATTTGGAACAAATGCAGCATGACCATTGTTAGCAACACCAAAACTGTTAGACAAATTAGAAGAACTAATCTCACTCAAAACGCTAGTAGTAGAATGTTCATTCGAATAGTCAAACGAGGGGGAGGAAGCCCATGGATCCAGCGGCTGTGGTTGTTGCTGTTGCGATTGAGACTGTCGGTTATAAAACTCATACTGTTGGAGCTGAATTTCATTCTGACTGGAATAAACGCTCTGCTGCTGCTGCTGCGTCTGTACGCGTCCTTGGTTCAGTAAATTGCTGTTGGTCTGTAGCGACTGCATGACTGAGCTCGTTTGCAAAGAATTTTGAGTCGGAGCATTGGAATGGGAGAGAAGAGAGGACTTTACGAGGGGATTCATACCATTCCCGTCAAAGTAGTGTCCTGCATTGTAAGGAGTGACGGAGGATGCGGGGTAATTTTGGGTAGAAACAACGGCGGTAGACGAAGCAGTAGTGTGATTAAGGCCTGGGCCGAGGTTAGTACTAATATACGAAGCAGCTACACATCCGTTTTCACTTACCGCATGTAAAAGTTTGCTCTGACGATTCTGAACTCCTGCGGCACCATCTTCCTCAATCCCAGATGAGCCCGTGTACATTTCCAAAACCCTCTTCATTTCTGAAATTTCTTCAGCAGAGAAAGACGCACCCGCACCATCGCCTCCACCTCCATTATTACTAGAAACTCCGCCATTTAGCACTGGAGCAAGAGTGGACAGACCTTGACTTTTCTGTTGTGCCCCATATTGTTGTGAAATAGAATACAAAGGGGATTGATTAATTTGATTATAAGGAATTCCTTGTGCAAGTGTCGTCGGCAATTGTTGATGTTGATAGGGTTGAGGGACTTGATAAGGTGGAAGTTGAGACGAGGATGGTGTAGTAGACGTAGTAAAAGCCGCTCCCGGGTATTGAGGTTGTGGCATCATTGATGTTTGTCCCATTTGCGAAGTCTGTGTCACCTGACATGTAGTAGTTACTTGTTGTAAATGCACGGAGTTCGTAACCGAGTTGTTCACGGAAGAATTCCCTTGTCTTCGATACAAAGGTGCTCCTGACACATAGCGTCCATTTACATTCGTAGCTTGTTGTTGTCCATGGAGTTGTGCCACAGTTGACGAAGGAGTGGTGGAAGAAGTTGGAGGAGCCGTTGACGTCACCGTTGCATTTTTGTAAGCAGAGAACCGGTAATAATTCGAAGGATCTCGAGCCCTTATCGCATTTGGATTTGTAGTAATGGGTACGGCTCCCGGATTCACCAAAGCGTTCGGTTGAACGGATAGAGGAGGAAAGCCAGATGGGTGAAGTACAGCAGCAACTGGATTCGGTGACGTGTTACGATGAGGATGGTAAAAAGGTGGAGGATTCGGATACGCAGCTCCCGCAGGAATAGAAACTGGAAGCGGCACTGCAAAATGACTTCCGCCAAAATGATTATTTACTAATGGATGGGAAGGAGGGCCGTAGTAAACCGGTGGTGTTGGTGGGATCGCCATTGGAATGAAAGGTCTTTGGCCATTGAAGCCCGCCGCAGCCATTGGGTTCTGTATCAATAACTACAAAACAAAAACATGCATTTGTAAAAGTTACAAGAAATATGTTTCTAAGGATTTCATTATTTTTCTTACTGCTTGTTGGTGTGAAATGGGAGAGACGTTATACATATTGTTGAAGGGCATATGATTCGGACTCGGGTGTAGGGGGAAATTCTGGGAAGCGACAGCAGGTGGAGGAGGAGCTGGGATCATTCCGTTCTGATTAGTTGGCAATGACGTTTGCTGGATGTGATGAGGTTGCTGTTGCTGTTGTTGTTGCTGTTGTTGTTGCTGTTGTTGATGTTGTTGCTGTTGCTGTTGTTGCTGTTGACTGGAGGACGGCTGTGCTGACATAAGAGATGGCTGCTGAATTGGATTATTTGCTATCTGAGTTGACTGAATGACAGCGGCAGAAGGATAATTTTGATCAGTGTTAGTATTAGTCTGTAAATGGGCGTGGAGAGCTTTGGATAAAATATTGTTCGCAGGTACTAAGGAGTTTACCTGAGACTGTGCATAGCCATTCATTGCTCTCATTTGAGGTTCAAATTCATTAGCAAGAGGATTTAGACCCCAAGTCAACCGCATTTCTACGCCCAGGATGTTTTGCTTCAATTGAGTGTACGACATTCCATATAGAGACTTATTTTCTTGACAAATTTGTATAAAATCCTCCCACAATCGTCTGAAATCGTACAAAATGTGTTACAAAATGCATACACAGAGATAATTATGATGGCATTTTCTACAACTCAAAAAACCAACCTGCATTTGCCAACGGAACATAGAGACACTGGATCTCCGACCACAGCTACTAAACTTTGTGCTCTTGTCAGAGCAGTATTTAAAAGTTTCGGGTTGGAAAAAAATCCAAGATCCACTTCGTTTCCTACTGCTTCAGGTAAAATCCTCACCCAAGGTTTGTGAGTCCTCACAGTACTTAAGAACACGGCTCTAAACTGCTTGCCTGCACACAAGGTAATTGGCACAGTGTTAGGGAGTTGATGAAACCTCCTTCATGTATATTATCCGTTTTACGGATTTCCTTTGAATTATTTATTTTTACCTTGAACATTGAAAACACGTTCCACGGACACACTATACAATCCCTTTTTCCTAAGTCTGGATCTGATTCGAGCCACCTGAATAGTTTAATAAGTAATGAGACAAAAAATTGCGCAATAATCCAACGACTAAGTTACTTAAAAACTAAGATAGCAAAAAATTATTTTGTTAAGCTAAGATAAGTCGATAAACCGAAAATTAGACTTTAAAATCATACCTGATCTGCATAGGGGGTTAAAACACCGATTGCGTTCTCACTCCTATAGTCGCCCCATTTCTCTGGCCACGATGAAATCAATTCTCTCACCTTGTCAGTCACTTCAAAAACCTACATAATCGGGAGAAATTGAAATTAATTAAATCTGTTGGCGTCTGGTAAAGTGTAATCAATTTTGAAATTATACCTCTGCCATATTAAAGTAAGATGTACTATCTCTTTCTTGAACATCCTCTCCTCGGGCAGAAAAGAACGTTAGCGGATAAAACGCATCATGCACCGGTTGACTTAAGCCGCATTCGAGCTTCTTCGTATAAAAAGAATCGGACGCAAACTAAAAAATATTCCGTAAATATTTTTATGGAGTCATACATAAATTCTGTCGAAAATTAGAATGAGGTGACGTATAGTATAGCTGGAGGAACTGAAGAAAATTTCTAATCCCATTACCTGTATAATAGCAGAATGCGAGCGGTAGTTTTCGCATAACATTAATTTGCATGGATGATTGTCAGGATACATACAGTGAAGTCTCTCTAGAAGCGATGAATGCATGTTTTTTGACTCCTCTGAAAAGAGTTCTGGGCTTAGCTAAACACATAAAACCAGAAAAAGCGTTAAACTAATTCTCATGGTTCGACTGTGCTAACAAATGAAAGCCCATTAACGAAATCAAGAGTTACAGCCATAACAGGTGAACATTAGAAGCCACAAAAAATGATGTGGGCTGCACAGCCTCGGTTATATTAGACTAATGTCAACCATTGGGATCAACTAGATACTTTATAAACGTATATTTACGAATTTTGTTATGGATTAGATAAGACAACATACCTGCATGTGATCTCCAGCTAGCACTAATTTCGTTTTATCTCCTGCAGACATTAACGGAGTTATCGCTTCAGTTTCCATAGCCTGAGCAGCTTCATCCAGCAAAATATGACTGAATGTGTCTGAAGCAAATAGATAAATAATATACAAAACATATTTACAAAAAATGTTTAAATGTTAGCATTAATGACAAACTACTTACCTTCAGGAATTTTCAAATCCATTAGCAAATATGACGTGCTAAGGGTAACTACAATAACACGGTGAGCTAACACCTCTTCTCTTGTAGGAGGTCGAAACATAAGGTTTTCAATAGTACAATACTGAAACAAAATATCAGCAATTTATAAATCACATAAAAATGACTGATATAATAATTATGAAATTTTATTTCATTACTTTAAGAACTGATGGATGAACGGAATTTAGATTTCTTAAGCTGTAATATATCCGAAGTGGTCGTGCTGCTTCGAAACCCTCCTTACACCACGGATCCAAATATTCCTTTATGTACCTATTTTTAATAAGAAAATAAAACGAGTTCCCATTCATTATCCTTTCATCAATCCCTGCAATCACTAACGAATCGTGCACACTTACAAATCTGCTGCACTGTTGGAATGAGTACAGACCATAACTCTCGAATTAGTCTGAGTTAAAAGTTTCCGTATACACTGTGCTAAGGTAAATGTTTTTCCTGTTCCAAATGGACCTGTAATAATCACAATGAACAAAAAATACAGCATTTGGTTTCATTGGTAAGTATTAGCAGTAAGTCTGCCTAATTACGTTAAAACATGCACGTAATTTTGATTGAAATGAGAATTTCATTTCGTTTGTCCAAGAAAGTAGAAAAAGTAACACAAAAATAGTGTCGTATTATACAACAAAGAGTGTGCTTAAACAGGTGCTAGTAATTACTTACCGATTACTAAAATTGGTGGGGTCTTGCAACCTTCGGCAGTAATAGCAATAAGAGCCTCTTTTTGTTTTGGATTTAGTCTCTTGTGAGTTTCCGAGTCACCACTCCATTGCCTACAGAAAATTTCAGTTAATATTACGAACAGTTTTCCTAAAAATTCTAATTTGTAACTCATCAACTCTCATTTTAGTATTTACTTGATTGGATTCCAGGGAATGTTGCAGGGTTGCTCGAAGTTCATAAATAGCATTTCCAAATGAGAATCGCGCAACTGATCAATGACCTTTTTTTGTTCCATGAAGGCAGTTCTATCTAACTGAAATTGAATATCGAATGAAGCCACTTCCGTATCTTTTAGATTTAATTCCTTGGTGCATTTTGAACCCAATTCAATGTACATAGCATTTTTTGTTTTGTCCGTTATTTGACATAAATAAACAGTTGGTTTGCTAGATGTATCTGCTTTCCTTGCCTCTTCCGTTTTTGTTAGCAAAACACAATTACAACTCCTAAGGATTAATCTGCCAACAGCCGTATCTTCTGATACATCTCTGTTAGAACAAAATCAATAACAATAATTGCATTGATTAGTTACCATTATTATTAGTTTTAGTAATAGTTTACTGTTTCATTTAAATTCGAAATTATTTTGAACAAAGAAATTGAGATTTTAGCAATATTACCTAAATAATGTCATTCGACCATACAAAGAGCCATCCACTGCGTACTTCGTCAAGCCTTCATTATACCCACCACTCATTTCATACTTCATCGTCATCTGAAGATGTGCGGTTACGTTGTATTTCGCCAAAATTTCTTGCCTCGCCCTTTCCTCTTGTGTAAGAAAAAACCCTGGAAAATAAGATAAACCCCATTATTTGATTGAAATACACATAGCGATGAAAGTGAAATATGGAGCTATACTCCGTAAATAAATACACATATATGCAAGTAGGAACATACGCATTCGTTCTTTATAGTTATATTTGGAAAGTGGATCCCTAGTATCCCAAGTTTTGAAATCCGGCTTTGACATTCCATTTATTAGGGCAAATCCAAGTTTCTCCGATGAAACTCTGACACCGCTGACAGAGTCCAGTATCAAAGCATTTCCATAATTCCAGGTTACTCTTGCTCGGTAACTACAGGCCAACTCTGTGGTTGGACTGACAGCTCTTCCGTTATACTGCTGCTCACTTGTTTCTGTTTCTTGAGCATCATCTCTTGGAGCTACAACTTCGACACATAGGTTTCTAACAGCTTTTGGTTCACTACCAAAGTCGAGTAACATCGTCTGGCGAAAAATTCCGAAGACCTCGGGAGTAAAAACCACTTCAACGCTGTACGTGTAAACGTTTCCATTCAAAGCTATTGCTGTAGGACTGACAGAAAGTTCTATAACTTGTTCTTGTGCAGCCTTAGACTGTGAAAATGCAAATACAAAAAAAAACCAACATTAAAAATTGGCACAAACAAAGTAACTGATTATAAAAAATTATTATTACGGTGGCATCCTCTGATTTGAGACTGATTTTCTTGGATGATGGTCCGTGGAAAAAAGCAGATCCAATTTTAAAATATTGCCTATGTCTCTCGTATAAAAGACACACATGTGTCATTGGTCGTTTGGATTCGATGGCAAATTTCCATACAAAGCTCGTCATTTTTTTCGATTGAGCTATTTCTACGTGTAATGGTTTAACGCATCTGCATAGCAAAAACAATTATTTTAGTTACATTGCATTTCATTCACTTTTAAACAAGAATATTTTTTGATATTTTCGACTTAGTTATATTGAATACGCACTTAATTTTAATACCCTCCATAATATCGTCAGAAAGTACAGTCTTATCATCTCCAACTTCTTGTATCCGGTCTAAAACATTCTTCAAATACGCAGATCCACTATCCAGTTGAATAGTATCCAACAACATTTTAATATTTCTAAATGGAAAAACATATAAATTATTTGCTTAACATTTTAGACTAAAATGTACGAAATTTCATTGCCAATTATCATAATAAAATGTTTAATAGACTTACGTTATAGCGTAACGATCTTTCCATTCCTCCAATTCTTTTTCTCCGTGTGCGTCAGGACATTTTTCTCCGAGAGAGCAATGTCCAAACCTGTACTGTAGACACAAAACGAAAGTTTTCTGTCCCAGAGGTAACGGCCGATGTCTAAACAGCAAAGTAGAATGCTTTGTAATCCTTCATTTCCTTTACTTTGCAGATGTAAAATAGTATAAATCTTACTTCCATTGGGGATCATTTGTTTTTCGTCCCATAAGCCAATCATAGCTAAGCCCGACGAGATCTTCGACATTAGAAAATGCTTGAGATGAATCTATGCCAGTCTTTACAGCAAACATAAGCGATTCCAATTTCGTACGACATTCCATCATCTCGAGATCTTGTGGAGCATTTTTCTTCCAAAGTTTTAAGATTTCTGCCACTTGATCCAGCTGAAAAATAACAGATAATGTTAAAAATTGATATCATTTGACAACTGGACATATTTATTATTTATATCATAAACACACAAAAACAAAAACATTAGCTAATTAACACACTAAACACACATACCGCCATGACAAGAAAATAATTTTCGCAATTGACAAAAGTCTCAATCCTATATCCTGTACTTGTACAGTAAATCGATTTCCTTAATTACATAACTTGTGAAGGAGACTAATTTTTGTAAGGTTGTTGAAAGTACGTCTTAAAAGCGCATATAGTAAAATATTGCCAGAAGAGCACTTTTTCGTATACCTTCTTCTTACTATTCTTACTGAGACACCAGTTACAGTAGTCTATCTATTCTATAGGACTAGTATGCACTTGGCATCGCAAACTTCTGGATAACAAAAATTGTCTGGATATTATATTACATAATACCATCTGGCAGTTGCAAAAGTGTACACAAAAAGTAAACTCTCAGCTGATACAACTACCAAGATCAATATTGCTGACGCTGATCCAGTTTTTTTAATTGCCGTTTTATCACAATTTCTGTTCGTATCTTAGTAGAGATTAAATCCCCACGTTGTACATCTTTCTGTATCTCTATGCGAACAGGAAATGAGTACTACAGAACTATTTAGATTCGTAACTCCCAAAAGACTCCCATGCAGCTACTTCACTGCTAAATGCAATGTAACATTTTCAACATCCAAAAATGTCACCTATTGAACTTCGGTATCTTGCCTCTAAAGAGCATCATCTGCTCAGTGCAAGAATTTATAGGACATTCTGCACGATACGCAACGAAACAACTTATACGATGCCATTCAAAACAGCATACAATGTAAAACTGAGCAAGACGACAGCAGACATGCCTGAATTAATACCATATGAAGACATATTATTGCACAGGACGTAATACGGAATAGAGGAGGTAAAAATACTATTATCCAAGTTTGCGTACATACATGTCTTTTAGGAAAGCAAACCTATCTCTACTCGATCTCTTATCAAATGCCAACAAGCAACGCAGTGAAGAGTTTAAGGTACAAGAAGTCAATAATATTCACATACAAATATACACGTTACAAAAGATGTGCATTATAGTATTACATTTACACTGACACTAACTAAAACTAACTAAAAAACAACCTGGCCAGATAATTCATTTTGCATAGAGATAGAAAAATTAGTACTGCTTGCTTCACTTACTTTGTGTGCAGACAAAGGACACTATTATAAAATATAGGTACAAAGGTACACTTACTGCTAAACCAAACCAAAAATAAGTCATTTACTACACATACATAATACAGTTTGTTATTGTTACCCAAATTAATAATGACATTAGCATATTGTTGCGGCGCAATCCGCATCTATAGCTGATAGCTAATCAGTCTGTCTGTCCGTCTATTTCCTATTTCCATACATTTTGTTTCTTGTATCTGAGTAACCCATGCAAGCAAGCAAAGGTAAAGGAAAGTCCTTTTGGATGAGCACACTGGTACACATAAACTTCTGTCCATAGGCAGTTACATAAATTGCGCAGCTTATTTGGTTGCGCACATACACCAACTCTGATTACAATGTTTGTAAGATCCATCATCCATCATACCATCATACCTGAACATCCGTGGGATTACTTGTAGAAATCTGTAACTGCAATGACAGATGACAAAATAGAACTAACTTCGAAAATGATATTTTTCGTTCATGTACATACTATTATTAAGCCCTTACATTTACATGAATGACTGATTGATGGAACCACGTAATACTTTTATAATATGACAGATTAATTACTGTCCTTCTTCCGGGTTATTATTGACTGCAGCGTAATAAATCAATTATTAACTACATTCTTCAGACATTTATAATATTTAATTTTACTCTACTAGAATTTCAATAGAAAGGGCAGAGTGAGAATTCTCTAAAATTGATACTATAATTAATTGAGAGATTACTTGTTAGCTCTTTTACAGAATATTACAACGATTACGTAGGCTGTAGGCATTAACTTTAATTGATAGTTACACACTTGATTTTTAAGTGTATGTTTTTAACATTCCTAATCAAAAAGCATCAATTCCAATTTCAAACATAACCTGAGCCTTTGACTTCAATCAACCTATACTATACGTTCTCCAAAACAATGACAAACTATAAAGGCTTCGCTGTATCCATTCACTGTATCCAGGATAGCTTTAACTTTTTATTTGTAACTTGCTTGCTTACCTTATTAAAACACTAGATGCTAGATATGTTAATAATAACATATTATTGTTAATTAACAATAATAATATTAATAGTATTAATACTCAGTGTGAATAGTAAATTCAAAATTCTTCACTATTCTTCACTATAATTCATAAAACTAGTAATTAATGAATTCGTGATTATGATAAAGTGGTAACCTTCTGATTCAGATGGCTACTGGCTACTGCAGTATAATAATAATTTAATAGGCTGACAATTTTGATTAGAAATCTCATTTTTTTACTTTCTGCTTGTTTACGCTCTGCTTACCTTGTTCAATTTACAAAGTGCAGCAAGAAGACATTTGTACGCAATGGCGTGTTCTTTCTTTTTGTCCAAAATTCTTTGTGCATCTTGAAGCACATGGTCATAATCTTTCAACTTCATCCCCACCAGACAACGTTTCTCCAGCAAATTAATTTCGTCAGTGCTTGAAATGCCTAAATCTTCTTGACTTAAGAAATCCCCTCGAGCTCCTTTCAGACCAGAACTAGATTCCTTATTAAGACTCTGATTTTCACTAAGTATTTTCTGACGAAAACTGCCATCCAAACAGAGATTTAAATAGTGTAATGCTTTCGTTAGTTCTCCTTTTTCAACAAGTTTCCTGGCTTCTGACGCCCATGTTGCTGCAGTTGGCGATTCCCTGTCGTCCCCTTCGTCACTTTTACTTACTACATTGTTACTTTCTTCAGTTTCGTTAGAAATAGACTGTTCTCCTAACTCATCACAACTACTATGTACATTAACGGCCATTTTGCTAAGATTAAATAGACTATTTACCTACATAACTGAAACGAAACACTAAAAACTAAAAAAAAATCTCAATCGCTAAAATTGAATTACACTATTTTTATGTTTTCATTAAAACTACCACAATAAAGTGAATAGATAGGTATATTTTTCTTAATTATTATTAAAACTTTTTAAATAGTAAACTACACTAATAGAGTTTTAATTACGACTATTTATTTCACAAATTTACAACAATAATAATAACAAATTTCTCAACTTGACTTTTATCAAGAAAGACAGATACGAATGTAATTCAAAGAATAGCGCTAGATGCAGGCAGAGTAACACTGTAACACTTTCTCTTTCTATTCTGCCCTTCAATGGCAAAAGCTTTCATGCCTTCAAGGAGAAGTCTCAGGTTTTACTCAAGGAAGGATTTTCTCAATTAATTTTCTTAGCATAATATTGCATTTGCATTCTATACAAATACAAGAATACAACTATACAGCTCTGCCAGAGTCTGAGTTTCCGACTCAAATCTCAAGATTTAAATGTTACGTCATACCCACATACGACGTAAATAGAAGATATACGATATGCAATACGAAATACGACATCATACAATTGACAATGGCATTTATATAATGGCTTGTACTTCAATTTTGCACTTTCAAACTTGAAACGATAAAAAGGATACATTAGTATTTTTTAAATGCAATAATGGGCTTCTTATGGTGGGCATTGCTCAATTAAATGTAGCAATTATATTAATGTCGAAAACTAATGTAATATATGTATAGTAAATATTTTGAATTATAAATTATTCATAGTACCTACCCATAAAGCATAAAAAGATCATTACCATTTGAAGGAAATAGGACTAAAACATTTATAAAATATATTTAAAGCATATAACCTGACAATTATTGATTAATATATCTTCAAACAGACGATTTGATAATTTGTTATATTGTTCTGTGCTGCTCCTTGCTAGGTAGATTATTATTATTGAAAACTCTGCCACAATTACTGTCAAGTCACAAATATTGTAATAATAATGAGCAGAAGCTGGAGAGAGAGTTGGGGAGGGGCGAGTGGTTTTGCAATTTTTGGACTGAATTCTTATTTGGAGCAAGTTGCAATTTTTTGTAAAATGAACAATAGCTTGCGTACATTTCATTTGAAGGCAGGCAATGAAATGAAATCGCCTTTCTAAATTAACTGAAAGAACAATTATATTATTATTAGATTATTCAGCAGACCAAGTCGACATTCTATAAACAATTACATTTATTATCATTATACTTGCATAGTTCACTGGTTGGTGCACACCCGCACAGGCAGCGGGGAATGTATGTATGTGTATTTTTTTTGACAGCCAAAGTTATGTGCACTTGATAAATCTTGGTTTATAAATCTGGTTGTATAAATCAGTAGTAAATAATTCTGTAAAACTTAGTTTTAAGCAGAATGATAAGGTAAGTCCTATGCTTATAAATGTGTTATTAATACTTAGTTGAAAATTGAAATTATGGTTAGAAAAAAATATCGCAATATTAGAGAAACTAATTATAAAGCATTATATTTTTGTGATTTTTTACTTCCTTTGTCAGTGCAAGGTTACTTTACAAAAGATATGAATAATAATTACTTTACAAGGATATTCTTTGAAGCTCGCTTACAGATTTCTTAGCCCCAGCATTAATTATTGTTGTCACTTGTCAGGATTCAGGATGTGAGAATAGCGGCGTTTATGGCATTGGCGTAATGATAATAATAGTATATTACCTAAGTAAAATACGTATAATACTGCCTGTATAACACATAACTTAACCTCACCAGAAGTAATCTATATGTCACGCATCTCCTGATTGGATTATCATCATGTCTGCCCACAGTATACATTGGTAATAGTAGCAGAAAGGAAATAACATTAAACTAAAGCTATAAAAATTACACTGGCGATATAAAATGGAGGAGACCCATATTTTTCGCAACATGCCTACATATTTTTCGCCTTACAATTACATGATAGTGATGATGCATTCTTCGTGTGCTATTAGACACCGAATTTCGGGGAATTTTAGTTTAGGGAAGTTAGAAAGTGGTCTACTGCGTTTTGTGGAGTGGATAGAAATGAGGTATCATAATGGCCGGTTACTCTCAAGACCGCTGGGGAAGTAAATCACTGTAAACTGGCTGCAAAGGGAGCATTTCCAATTTCATTTATATTAGATTGGCTTCTCCAGTGTCATTGGAGTCTACAAGACGATCCCTGCTCCTCCAATAACCTATTCGTCCAAGACAAACTCAATCCAACTATTAAAGCTATAAAGATAACTGGTAACTATACATATACAAGTAACTGCCGTAGTGTCTGGTAGACAAAATAATATAGCAAACCAGATAATAATATTCTAGAGAGGATAGTGGTAACTGTGTACATACAACGATACTCCTACAATACAATCTATTAGACTTAATATAATATTACTGTAATGCTATAGAGCTTTAAAGATAGAGTTTGCTCCAGTGCTAACAAAAATACATGTCTACCGATTAGTAAGGTGAAAGCTTTAAGAATGGCTCAATTGAACTGTAACTGCATACTTACTGTAGTGTGGCAAACTAAAGTTAAACATTATAATAGAAGAAAAAGTAGAATCTTGCTCTTCTTACGGGGGAAAGTGAACTGACGACTCTTAAGAATGGTAGGATATGTAAGCAAGCAGAAAGTGTCGTGTTTTTAGAGCATTTGCAGCTATGGCATGTTCTTCGGAAGAGACATAGTAGCGCATGAACGAAACTTGAACAGGACACAAAAGTACGAAGTTAAGTTACATAGTGTCTTGAGACTGGAAGGAACATAGCGGGATATAGAGATGATGCTAGGAAGAGTTTTGTGCGGTACTACCCGGGTATCATAAAGTGGTCCGGTTGTGCGCTTTCCCTTATTGTGGAAAAGAGGGAAGAACGGGAAAAGAGCCGGACGTAGGCACAGGAACCTAAGGACGGCATTAGTTGCGTAGTCAGAATCCTTCCAGGTTCAAACTCCTGATTCACATCTCTCAGTTTCTGTTGGACTGGAAACCGGGAAGTGTGCTGGCTGCTCATAGACCTGCCAGACTCAACATGTGCTCCTCGTCTTCTACCATCAGTCTCATTCCGTCTCTCTGATTCAACGTGTACACTTCTTGCTCTGGATCCCACGAAGACTTGTTAGGACAAACACTTCTTTGCACTCTCCTCTCTAATCTCCGACAAGTTTTTCACGACTTGGACAATAACCTACAGCGGAGAATAATAGCTGACTAAAGGAGCTAACATTGAAAGTTGCAATTGTTCCTCAAGGCGACCTCCAAACAAAAAACATCAACAATAACACCGCGAAATAGAGAAACTCTTGTGCTAATCACAACTCTAAGTAAACTAATTGTAATCAGACTCAGACAGACTTAGCGTAGACCAGAAACTTTTCTCCACTTTCTCCTACCTTATTATTATTAACTGTGCTGTCTATTAAGCCTATCTTAATCTGTGACGTTTGCCCAGACTAAAACTAAGATAAACAATCTCGCAACTCATACTTACTCGCGCACAGATAATAAACAGAAATAACTGTAAGAACAAATAATTATTACAACACTACTTATCTATCTGCTCCTTAACAAGTTATTTGTGTAGTGCACAAACACTTTTGCCTACACTATACTCAAGAATATTGAAGATTACTTTGCCAAAGGCTCTTGTCTGTGCAGAGTCAGCCCAATAGTCGAATCTCAACCCACTAACAATAAATTTTCTTGATTCGAATTCTTCAGAGATCCTGCAACTCTACAAATTATACAGCATCAACTGCACAAAAGGTAAGTTCTCATTCTAGTAACCTAGCTGAACTAGACGGCACAACTTTCCTAATTTCTAGTCATAGAACTTGATTGTCTTCGATAATTTATTAGTGTGTTAATTATCTTTTGTATTTTGTCACGAAATGAGATTTTCTCTCACTTTCTCCAACACGCCTCCTTATTTCTTATAGTTTGAATTAGTTCTAGTAGCTTATGCATTATTATAGCATATCGTGTGTAGTAGCGTGTAGCATGTTATGTTTTCTTCCCTGTGTATACATCTCAAATGGGTGCATATTTCATTTGCATGCATACTATGGCATTGCTTATCAGAAACTATCTGGCTCACTCACCGTGCTCCCACTACTACAACATGCAGTGACAAATTAGTTAGTTTCTAATCTAATACAGTTAGCCAAAAAGAGAAAGAGTTAGCAAAGTAATCTAAAAAGCAATATATTTCTTTACGGTAATTTCCTATCTTATCTCCTGCTAAGACGCACAGTCAGAGGCTGGCTGAGATTAGGCCTATTAGTTGGAATGGAGGTGACAGACGGTGCTCTCTGCTCTCGTTTACTCAAAGCAAAAGAGAAACATACAGACGTTCAAGCTCAATCTCTAATGCAATAAAGAAGGAAGTAATTAAGGGGAAAAGTGTTGCTCCCACTACTTTCCTTAGCCTTCCATCTATCTTTGCCTGTGCTAATCCTCCCTCTTTTTATTTTTGTACACTACTATCTCTAAAATTGGGCAACTCCAACTATCTACCTATGTAATTACCCCAAAAGAGTAGTTAAATGCCTAACTCAAGCATGGCTATACCCTTTGTACAATTACACTGGACATACAATAGACATCCGCTATCTTTTACATTGATTGGGTATCCATCCGAATTCAGAATATGCACGCAGATATTCCCATCTTTCTATCGGAAATGTCTGCAAGTAGCTAGAGATTCGAGAAATTAGAAATTAGGTACTCTCCTTTCCATTTACTCCTCGCTGGTTGCAAGATGATTTTCTTTAGTTCCTATTTGTATTAAGGCAACTTTTAGTTTTACTTACTTGCACTCCAGATTGCTCTTCTGATTCTCTTACTGGTGAAATGAAATGACACCATAAAAGAGCCTAATGAGTACTACGAAGAAAAGCGAGGAAAGGCGAAGAATCTATTTTATAGAAACAGGAAAACCATAGCCTTCCTCCTGAGTCTTCACATGAGTCTTCTCTTGAACCTCTTCTGCTGCTACAACTTTATAAATTTTTGTTTCATATCATACTGAACCATATAAGAGCTTATGTTACACGAGAAACAGGAACCTACCAAGTTCTGCGGTGTCTTTATTGGCATATACATTTCTCCCTGCTCTCCGAAAGATTAATTAATAAACCCTTTGAACTTTGATTTTCTTTACTATGTTTTCTTAGCAAGTGCATACACACAACTTTCATTGTAAGTGGGCGTTATAAGCTGAAATTACAGAATAATATAGAGTCGAGATTCGTGGAATTCTATCCGATATTCACTATTCATACCCACTCTATTCTTAGTCATGCACAGTGTACAGATAGTCGCTACCTAGTTCTTTCTTATGTCCACGCAGAATTAAGCTTCATTTTTCTACTACTCCTAGAGCCCAAGATCATTATTCCATAGTTATTCTTTTACATTGGGCTTCTTTTCACAAATATCTGATTTCCTCTACCTGGAAAAGCAATTCTAGTTTTTTTGGTTTGCAATGATTGAAGCAAATATTAAATTGAAATGTCTTTTTAAATATTACATCTGTAGGTTATGCTAAAATTGCTCTTTCGTTTGAATTTCTTCTGTTTATCTCTATGCACTATACTAGTACAAAACACAAAATAGGGGATGATGGTAATTGAATGGTGTTATTTTACTATCTTCAATTCAGACTAGTGAAAGTAGACCCAAAGAAAATAATATCCAAGCACGGAAATCATAAAGCAAGCAACAATATATTAATAAAACGAGGCGTTTGCCACTAGGCATTAGTAAAAGCTGCTTCAAAATATTCGATGTAGATACTTCAATTATCATGCTCTGGTGATCTTAAATTACTCCTTCATAGACACAGAAGCCTCCAACACTCAAACTGCTCTTCTATTCGACCGATTTTAATTATACGTTGATGCTGTAGTATTCGCGATGAGGTGTAATTTAAAGTGTACCTTAAAAGGAATCATAGGTACAACACAACTACTACTGTATTTTGCCAACTTTAATTAGCTACTACGCTGTAAAGTTGTTAGTTGTCTGTAGGCTATATTTTGAATCCCAAAATAAAGTACTAACATGTAATAACGGGTTGTTTACGGAATTAAATGCTGAAAAGTGAAAACAGAGTGGGGCTAGGTGGAAAGAGAGCCCTACAGAAAAATTAGAGTACGGACATTTGATTCGAGCAAAATGGTACAACTTTTGCTATGTCATCTATTAGGCTGTTATATAAGCAGGTTCAATATGTGCCAAAATGTCCTTAAGACAATTTATCTGTTGCACTTGTCCAGTATGTCAAGGAATAGCGCCTATTAAGTGAGAATAATTGTTTCTCGGGAAAAACAAGTTGCAGAGTGCAAAGAGCATGTGTTTGCCGTTAGGAAAATAAACTTTGCTTAATAATTGAACTTGCATTTTGTGGAATTATGGCTGTGAAAAAAGTGTGTCGTAAGCGTAGGGACAATGGCAAGATCACATGTAGCCGATTTTTGTGCTAGAGCGAGCGTAGTATGTAATATACCTACTCAATACAAGAGTCATTATTGGATGTTGTAGGGGAAGTTTATCTGCACTTGCCGTGCTCTCATCGCACTTAAGGCCCAGCTGTTGTGTACATTTTCCGCACTTCCCTGTGCCACTAGCCAAAAGTTGGATAGAAATTGGAATGAGCCCATTACTATTACCTAAGCCCTTAGCCTTCTTTGCGTTTATTAGGCGAGAGAGCGTGGAGAAAACGCAGCAGAGACGATACAAGGCTATAAGTATGAAGGGTGAATAGAGAAATCAAAGCCATAAGTGTAGCTAGGTGCATAGAAGAAAATAGAAAATCGGAGGAACATAAACCAAACTAATGCTTTGGGTTCATTAGACAGCCTGGCCAAAGGCATAAACCTATAACTATTCTCGTGCTTTCTCTTCCACAACAGAGTCACCGAATGGCAGTGGCATGAAATTGCATTGCTCTGATTGCATATCCACTCCAATGACAAAACTACATCTACTACTAGTCCAGTTGTTGTATCTTTAGCTAAGCAAACATTTAGCAACAATACTAGCTACAGATATGTTTGTAGTTGCACTTGGCACTTTACAGCTAACTTGCTTTCCTACTTAATAGAACCAAAACCATCAAAGTGAGAAAAAACTGTTTACTGAGTGGAAACTTAATCGCGTGAACCAAACTAACAGAATTTCACAGCCATTTATTCATTCATCTGTGTCTAATATCATCGGGAGCAACGTTTTCGCTATACAGTTAGGCCTAACATTAGTTAGGTGCATTATAGCCTGGTGTATAGTGTCTATAGATGTCTCATTGGAATTGAAAATATTATGTTTCACCATCAGATTTAAGTTTTAAGCCTATAATA
>JABASI010001358.1:0-25751 GCA_019776505.1 Tomocerus nigrus
TCGACTGTTATTTCTGTACTATGTATGTAGCATCAGTATGTAGCTAGTTTATGCTGTACTGAAAGAATTTTTACGAATCAGGAAAATTGGTACCTACTTATATAATTGTAAAAATGATCATGGATGCCATTGCTTCAGTTTGTCTTCAACTTCCAACTCAGTCAGAACTATCTAAAAAACAATTTTGTTTGTTTACATCACTTGCAAATATTCAAATTGGCAAAAATAATCAACCTGTCCTCCAATTGTGTTGTTATAAAGTACCGCGCCCGTTAAAAAGACATCTGAATCTATAGTGAATAATAAATAATAATAACATCGAACGGTTTAAATGGGGATTTCAAAATTTGCGTATTAACATTAAAAGCAGATCCAAAAAAGTTATAATATTATTATTGCTTAAAAAATAAGTCACTAGAAAATTGAACAAAGTTATCTATTAGAATTTATGTTCAGTTATAAATACAGAGCTGTGATTTACGTTCCCTCAACTTAATTGATGTTATTCTCATTTGTTGGTGACTTTAATCGGTGAGTGTTCCCTTTTAAAATCTTTTTGAGCCGCTTCATTTTTTTTGTTTCAGTTACTTAGCGAGATAAAATATTTCTTATTTTCATCAGTTTTATGTATTTTTTAGTGTAGATTATTTGTGGTTTTGTGAAGCACTTTAGAAAATGAAAAGGAATGAATAAAATGGGAGCAGGAGTTTGTGTGCATTGTCATGAAAAGTTAGTGAGACGAAAGCGCGTGTGACTGCATGAATAGAAGTTGTAGGAGTGCAGTTAATTCTGTCTCAACTCTGATATTATTAGCAATACATATGTGTGTCTGTGTGTGTGAAGGAGAAAGAAGAAGGGAAAGATATATTGGCTATTTTTATATGGGCTGTAAGTAATGTATTAGAAGAAGGACTAGGATGAATTACTTAAGTCAGATGAGATTTTAGGACTATTTGGATTCATAGTGTTCATTCATAAAGCAAAGCCAAGTTGGAGTTTGAGGGAAGGAATATCATTTGGAGTAATGTAGCATGTACTTATGTACATATGCACTTTCTTTTGGAAGAATACCTATTCTAGAGAATTGTAGAAGAGAGAGAGAGAAGCATTGAAAGAAGCCGAATTTGATATAATAACATGAAGAATAAGTTATTCTTGTTTCTTTCTTCTTATTATTATAGTCAAAGTGCAGAATGGCATTTCTCCTAATAGTGAACTCAGCTTTTTCCTTCTTAGTTTATTCTGTTCTTTGTAGAAAGAAAGTAGTAGATTTTGTGTGATGAGATGCGCGATGTGGATAAATGTCATCCATATCCAACTATGCTCTCTACTTTTTCTCTGTGAGTGGAAAGGGTAATCCTATTATTCGCCAAAAACTTTTTCACTTGGATTCACGAAACGGAAGTGGCTGAGACTATACATAACCCTCCATATAGATAGACACACAGAAACTTTATTCACAAACCTAATCTTTAATATAAAATATGTAATCTAATATTATGGATGTATGTGCTACGACGATTTCGGATATCTCGCACTGTAAACATGAATATATTCTAAGTACGACATCCTAAGTAAGCATAAGATAAGTAACCAAGTGTAGTTTTAGTAGAAAATTCACACAAGCATACATAAATATGAGTCTGGCTCTTATTTGCCTCTATCTCTCTCTATCTTAGCAATATTATTATTATCATAAGCCATACTATTGATATGAGAGAGAAGAGCGAGTGAAATTACACAGCATAATGCACATAGGTACTTAAAAGTCAAAAGTAGAAACATAAACTCCTCTCTCTCCATACAAACTATGAAAAGTGTAGAGATGGAATGACATCATAATAAATGTTTGAAAAAAACTAGTGGAAAGGTCCTAGTTCTACTTAGATAGATTTGACTAGAGTGCACATACATAAGTAACTAAAGTAAACTAAAGTAAATACATACATACGTAAGTATGTACGTAAGAATATTGTCTGTCTGTCTTGTGTCTGCTCATTCATATGGTATTCTGAGTGAAACTAGTGGGAAACTATGCACATACACACAGTTTCATTTGCTTTCGTTAGCTATGATTCTATTATACGCAAAGTCTAAAGCTCCCATCGTCTTTATCATAAAAGTTAGGAAACATGAGGGAAAATATATAAAGAATTCGCAAAGAATCGCAGAAAACTTTTCTTTATTCAATTATCCTATCTTTCATGATAAAATGTTTGAGGGGTGGTCTGCCTTCAACTCCAAGTCTTCCTCTTCCTGAACCAAACTGAACTACTATTATACTACAGTGGCTAGCAGTAGTAGCTCTTCTTCTTCTACCGTCTTCTCCTCCTTACTACCATCATTCTCCCTTTGATCTTCTTCCAAAGAAAATATATCGCCGGCAAGAATTTTCCTCGAATACGTAAACCTAAGCTAACTAGGAATATATCTGCTATTCAATTTTCCTGCTTTTACTTTGGGTTGACTGTGCAGAGCCGGGATTAGAGGAACTCGCTCTAATGTTACTTATAATAATACGACTAATACTATTACACACATACATATGTAGTATTAGACGTCTTTTACTCCTCAGTTTACTTACTTGACTATTCTGTTTCATTTCTTTTTCCCGTATTCTTTGGGTACTTGCTCTCCCGATCTTTTGTCAAATTTTCTGAGGAGCCAAAGCGGAGATCATTCTCCACTCACAAACTTAACTCACATCAGAATCAATTCTATTCAACTATTATTACATACTGGAAGATCCAGAACCTCTAAGGGTTCCACTTAGTCTCGGCCTCCACCATTTAACGTTTACCTTACTCGTACAATATTATTATAGTAGAAAGAACTAACAAGGCCATAGTCCTTTATACTACACTTAGGTAGCTACATAATTTTATATTTTCGATAATATTATTGCCCTATAGGTACTGCCGTAAACACATAAAGAGACGAGTCAACTTAACTCTTGTTTCCTCCAAACTATTCTTTCCCAACTCTCTTCTTCTCCTCCAAGAAGGCATAATCAATGACTTTGCGTTATTTGCCAATGCCATGTCATCTTCGAGTATCCGCTCCTCCGTCCTGTCAGTTATTCTACCATCTACCTTCTTCTTATCCTTCCTTTTATTCATTTTTCACAGATTATCCATTATTTCTTACTATCTTTCTTTATGCCTAAGAACTAGACTATTTTCAGTGAGAATATAACAATTCACATTCGAACATTGTCCTCCTTTATGTTTACAGTTACCTATATGCGTTAAAATTAATACATACCTATCCTTCGTAAATCACATTTTTATCATTTGATAACAAAGCTTCCAGTATTCCAAAGATAAAGATTACCATTTCTTTGAGCACGTTATGTGTCCATATTCATTTTTAAAACCATGTCAAGTGAAACCTAAATTACAGAAAGAAAGAACATTAATTTAGTGTGACTGACAAAGAACACATTTATTTAACTGATAATCCAAAAACTACATACGTTTGTACTGGTTTAAATTGAACTAGCTGAAGACGCCCAACAAAACACCCTGGACAACTTTTACAATCCATTCAATCCAAAAATAGGCTTAGGTAAATACCTATTATTTACACATTGGATGGATTCGGAAAAAACAAGAACAACATTACAGTCATGGGTCAGTTGGACGGAGAAACACTTAAAATCAAGTTAACAAACAATAATATAAAAGCATAGTTTACGTAGGTAATTTATTTTCCGTGTTAATAGTATTTTACCATTGTTAAAATATGCATCATGCATGGAAATTACAAACATTGGGGCACACAGGTTAAGAACAGACAATTTTCTAGCGTCCAAAGAGGGTGGCATATACTGGGTTAATTGATTCACGCACTGTTATTTAACAATTAACATCGTTATATGGCTATTTGTATCTCATCATTGTACTGAAAATGTATTGCATAGATACTACATAGTATATTATAGGAAGTCGAATGTTTTACAATTCTGTCTAGTCAATTCTAAAATGTTTCATTGCATTAAATTTCTACATCTGTACTGAAAGCGAATAAACAATCTGGTGTCTTTTATCGAAAATCGTTTAGCTGCAGTCTTGCAGTCACGTATGTACTACATCTCAACATAAAAAAGAACAGTACCTAGTAGCGTTAACACACCATCACTACTTGTAGGCAAAATATTATGTGAATGTATTTGTATTTAACAATGAACTGTACATAACATATGAAAAACGGTAAAAGAGGGTTAGTGTTCGCATTCATATAATATGAGAGATGAATATGCACAACAACGCATTTTATACAAAGTGAGTTCATACAATGGATTTGGTGGGTAAGAATATTCAAAGTGCTTAGTCATCACACCTAATTTTCCCAAGAAAAGTTGTTTTTGACGTTTTACAAGTTACCAAGTGTAAATTATATCCCTAGGTACAAGTGCAGGTCCTATAGCCAGTTGTGAATTATCATTGTTAGGATACACGTTATAACAGGCGCATTGGGTCTTTATTTCACCTTGTGACTAGTATGCAGTACGGAGGTCGTAACAAAATATCAAATAGCATCTTTTATGGCTCAGAATTCCAGCATCTAATGTAGTCTAAGATGAAAGACTAAAATAATAATAATAAAATAATAATTGAGCGTCTTAATCTGAGGAAATTGAGTGCAGTACTATAAGTTGAGTAGGAATAGGTATTATGTATAAGAATTTGTTTCTTTTCATGTTTCAGATAAGAGAATTGCATTTCCTTTATGTTGACTGTAAAATCTCACGTATGTTAAATGTGGTTAGGTAAAGAGAGGAATAATATGTATAAGAATTTGTTTCTTTTCATGTTTCAGATAAGAGAATTGCATTTCCTTTATGTTGACTGTAAAATCTCACGTATGTTAAATGTGGTTAGGTAAAGAGAGGAAGAGGGAGAGAGTTGAGATACGAAACTACTCGAAATGCAATTTTGTGCAAGAGTTATCCAATTTAGATTTAATAGGCTTAAGTCTATGGCAGAAACTAACGGTAATGGCCATTGAAAGCTTCATAAATGGTCATAAAACTTGGATTCTCTGTTATATGATCTTATGAAAATTTACGTCTCATCTAAAATAAGTAAAGCAAGAGAAAGGGAAGAAGTAGCCATGAGTCGAAAAGGAAACTATAAGGAAAAGCTTTTAGTCAAGTCAGTCTTGAAACATAAGTCGAGTAGCTAGTGTAGTTCTCCGTGTTTTGAGTCTTCTTGTAACTAAGTAAAGACTACTAAACTCAAGTTGAGTGTGTAATGCAATGTGTGTATAATGTAATATGTATTTATTATATCTAGAAAAATCCATATCTTCCCTCAACTAAATACTAAAGAGGCTTTCCTTTTCTTCCTCCTGTTTCCATTAATGCTACTGTAGTAGGGAAGCAAAAAATTAAATACTTTCGTGTTCCAAATTTTAAGTCAGAGAATCATATGAGCCGCATAAGATATATTTATAATGTATACTTGTATACAGTTGCCCAGTCTCTCGTCGGAATTTAAAATCCAACATTAGCAAATAAATAAATGTTCTTTGAAGTTCAGAATATAAAAAAATTGAGTCATACTTTTAGATACGAGTAGGTACTGTTAATTAGATTGCTATCAGAATTCTTTTGGTAAAAATGATATGACAGATAGACAGGGATTGCATGCAAAGTGAAAGAGGAGTCTGTGTTTGCAGGACGTAGAAATAGATAGAGAAGGAGATAAGAAATGCTAATTGGACGTGATGCTCATAAATGATGATGGACATAAAGAAAATGGGAGAAAGACAGGGATGTACTTATTTATATATAGAAACTACAATTCTACTAGAGGAGAAATAAAATCCTAATATAGTTATCTGTATAGAGTTGTGAGAATATTATTAGCATTAGAAGTATAGTGAAGTGTTTCATTGGTAGCCATGCTCATTTCAGAAACGACAGTTACATATAAGATTTGATTTGATTTGCCATGTATGTAAGTAGGAAGAGATAGAAGAGACAGAGATACGAATGGAGAATAATAAACGGGAGCAAACAGTGAAATTCTGATACAAATCCACTATAGGTAGAGATAGGACATTAGATTTCAGTTGTATATATTGTAATAATGATGCAAGTTGTTCTATAGCAAATATATTCCAAGGTTTAGCTTGCAGAGAGAGTCAGAGAGAGAGAGAGAGATAGATGAAAATGGAAAGAGAAGAATAACTAGCTGAGTTGACTAGCCACTTACATAATATAAGGAATAAATGTGAGAAATAGTGTAGAGAGTCTCCAGTGCTGGAAATAACTGTTAGGATAGGAATACGTGTGTCTAGTAGGGCAATGTGGTTTCCTGGCTAGTTGATGTTGATGTAGAAGGAGACTGGAATTCTCGGCGGGTCAATTTTTGAATAATGAGAATTTACGAGGAAGCATTTTATGGTGACGGGGAATATAGAGTGGAGTAAGTAGCAATAGCAGTCGCATCGGCAATGTTATGTGATGTGCTGTTATGTTCTGTTATGTTATGTGCAATGTGCATGAGGAAGAAGAGTCAGATGAGAAAAGAGAGAGAGAGAGAGAGAGGCAAAAAAGCATATCTCTCAAGTCCAGCATTCCCCGCCGAACCCAGGAAGGCAAAGTCAAAGTACCTACATAATATTATACAAGAAGGAAAAAGGCAGGCTAGAAAAGTCTCTAGTTGGACGGAGATGTTTGAGTGGCCAAGTAAATCATGATGAATGCCGTCGCGAATATCATACTTGTATTACATAATATCTCTATGTGTCTAATGTTCCTCTTTATTTTCTCTTATATCAGAAGCAGCCCTTGGAATATAAAGGAAATGCAATATAAATTCAAACTGCACAAGAATGGAATAATGTAATAGTACGATATTATGTCTAAGAATCATATAATATAATATATATATAGTCTATATATGGAATAGATGAGAATCCTTTTTCCTTGCTTCAGTTTTATCGTAACAGCCATAAATACTTCCATGTCCATTTCACACGCAGTTGTTTACAGTGCTACAGTTGTAAAATAGAGTGAAATGAAGGGAAATGTATGTTTTACTCTTGTGTATATCAATATTTTAAAATTTAAAACTGGGAAATAGTTGTTTAGGGAAGAATAGAGTAAAGTATTTATTTGAGGAGAGTGCGGGGAGAGTGTAGCGTCCTAGTATGTACTAGTAGTGTAGACTGTGAAAATGAAAAGTCACGGCATTAGAATCCAGTCACTGTTCAGCTTCTCCAGTCTAATATAATGTAATGTAATGTCCGTAATGTAATGTAAGTATGCAGGATAAGTTTTCTCTTGGCTTTTCTCCTCCGCACATCCAGTCAACTTTTCTTTTCTTCCCCGTTTCCTTAGACTGTCTATTCATTTCTGCTAGTCACTTTCCATATATTTCCTATTCTACTGTTGCCTACTATCTATTTTAGAAATAGAGCGCATGCATGAATACGCAGAGCAGAAGAGAAGAGAGAAGAGAGAGAGAGAAGAAACTTGCTACGTTTTCCTACAGACATTTCTTCCCATTTTTATATAATGCCACTTTACACGATTTCTCATGGGAATTTATGGGATCGCTCCTGGCTGCCTTCGCTTTGCAGAAGACTCAAAGCTTTTCTTTTTCCCAACTACATATATATGCACACACTCCTCTCATCCTCCACTTACATTACGTATACATAGAGGAATACCACTTTCCTCACTAAATATAATGCCCACCTACATACATACATAAATACATTATATTTACGTAGCCACCTAGCTATCTCCGTATAACTCTTACTATTTTATTCTAACGCAACTAAAGTGAGCCATGCACATCACAACACCTAAGCTCCTTTTCTTTTCTCCAAACGAAGCCAGGCAATGCGAGGCAGGGCCAGGGAGGAAGGAGGCAGAGAGAGGAAAAAGAAAGACGACAGAAAACCTCAAGTTAACTTCTCCCTGTGTCTGATGCCGAGGAAATTCAGAGAAAAGACTAAAATTCGTCCTCCTCCTTGAATGCTACGAATATTCCTCCCTCTTTTCTTCAACACTAGAATTGAGTAAAGTGCAGTGTCTTGTGCAGATAGTACTTCCATATCTTTAGCTTATCATGTTTCATATCCCATCCCACACACATTTATTGGCTTCAGACTAGTAACAACTACTTTCAACTCCTCTTGTCTTTCATACGCACACGTTCTCCTCACTGAATTTTATTTCCCTCTTTTATATATCTACATTTCATAAGCCTCGATAGGGATTCCAAGATGAATATAGTCCCTTTCTACTTACTTTGTTTGCATCCCTTCTTCTTTCGCCATCTCCTTCACTCCTTCTGTTTACATTCTCACTCTGGAGATATAACCACATTTTTCATTGAGCGATGTGGGAATATTGCCATTTAAAATCTCCTTTCTTCCTCCTACGTATATACACTTCAATACTTCTTCCACGTATTACATTACATAACTGGATATTTATTACTGTTTTGACACTTCTGCATCAATCGGCTCTCTTTAAAGGGATTCATTTCATTCGTGACATTCAACAACATAACAAACGCATTCTTTCACTATTTTTCTAGGCGATAACAAGATAATGGATTTTTAATAACTCTCTTTCAATTCATAATAAATTACATGACACCCTTACTATGTTTATTGAAATCCATATTGGAAAATGTACTATGTTATACAAAAGTTACATAATAAGAATTAGACTTTGCATTGAATCTTTCTATGCACTTACGCGTACCTTTTACTAATATCTGGATATCTAAGCGTTGTTAATAATGGTATGCAATTTAAAAGAAATGATAATAAGATGGGAATGTATGTATATGAATCATAAATGACTTATCTTTCATATAGCTCAGGAATAAATGGATTATGAGAACATTATTCTCCATTAGATCACCAGCAGTTCCTGCATGTGTAAAGCAATAAAGTGTGAGTAGAGGCAACAATTGAGCAAGTAGGTAAACAGACATAGAAATCGGCATAAGCAAAGCAAAGCAAGTCAGAGTCAAATCACAAGATGTTACACACAATGACTGGCATTGTTGTCCGGATCTTACAATAAGTAGACAGATAGAGCACAACATGCACAGACAGAAAGAAAAGCTAAAGGAACCCCCTGTGTATGTGCACTATCCATCATTTTCATTTTATATGGAAAATGTCATTAGTAGGAGAGCTTCCTACAGACTTTATAGCGTCAACATAACATACGTAAACAAGATACACGGAATAAATATACTGCTACTTATATGTAGCTTGATACAATAACCAGCAGCATACGTTTCCTCACATACATCTCATTTCCCTCCTACTCTCCCACTTTTCCATCTGTCCATCTCCATCACTATCCTCTAATATATTGCTACTTATGTGCTCCGTACATGTGTTCTCAAATGACAAAAAGGAAGAAAGGAGTTACTCGTTTCATTATGATGAGCTGTCTCTATTTCTCATGTTTTTCCCTTATTAATATAGGCACCATATCTGTTTTATCATAACCATCACTCTCTGTACAGTCAAAAATAATTGGATTTTACTGTGCAACTTATGAACGTAATTCTCACTATGCATTGTTTGTGAACACCTTTTTCGGCACTGCATTTCAAAATGTCTATTTTAATATTCGTTGCAGACGTATTCAGTAAGTACCTATACATACATAAGTAAACTGCAGGCAGTGATTAATCACAATTGCAAGAATTAGGAATAATTTACGATTTTTTTGCAATACTGGCCATTTTATTTCAAATGCAACTTCTTTTCGTAATGCGAATGTGATAGATACACCAGTACATGTACGTACTATTCGTTCACTAGTCTAATCGGACCATTCATCCCCACAGTGTCCAAAAATAGCACATTGACACTTCAAAAGTTTCCCTGAAAAATTATGAATAACTAATATTCCTGTTCTTAAAACGTTAACAAAACATTTTCAAATGAAATTATTTGTCAACAGATTCTAAAGTTTGATTCTGTTCATAAAACCGAGTAGAAAACACTTTGTATGATCTATCGATGTCAAAAGCAATAGCTAAGGAAGCAAAATTATTATACGAATTGAAAGAAAGAGGACGGGAAAAACAAACAATGGATGGAATGGTTCGCTGGTTATAAATGTTATGTTAGATGAGTAGTGGCTGAACTTGTTTCAAATCATAAGGATTTCTTGAAAATGTCTCCGACTATTTTCTTTTTCCACTGTGCATGGTTAGCTTAGAAAACATTTGAAGTTTGTCCAATATGTACATAAGCAATCCACGCCGGAGAGAGAGAGAGAGGAAAGTTCGATGTGATTCCTAGTTGTGTCTTTGTATACCTAGTATACATAGTTTCTCTACTACATAATGTAACATTTTAAGTTAGGCAGTTAGATATCTGAAGTAGGGCTGTCTACTGGCAAAGTATAGTCACTTCTGGTTACTAATGTTCCCAAACCTTTAGTGGTAACATTGCTTACATTACAATATTTGCTACTACAAGCGTTCTTGGAACACACAGTTTGAGAATACAGTATTAATGTGCATATAGGCATCGTATAAGTTTACTTAGAGCGAAGTATCTGCAGTTGGATGGTTTTCGTGAGTGATGATCAAAATTCATGAAGATGGAATTGAGCAAACAAAAAGAGAGTGCGGTGCGGCGTTATGTTGGGTTTGGTGGACTGAATTCGTTGGAGAAAGCTCTCTAACCAGTTCACGCCTGGCCAAGGTACAATAGTAGTAGCCAACTGACTCTGCTTCTACTTATGTACAGGGTACGCTAACTAACTTAAAGCAAAAGTGAGTGATCATCAGTGACCAGACTAAATTCAACTACTAAATATAAACTGAATTAAAGGAACTTTCTTCTATTTATACTCAGATACTGTCTAAAATAATATTATAACGAACTCCCATGTAAGTTTTAGACATTTCTATTATCCCTTGTTTACCTATTGCTTTCCATTGGAAGATAATAATTGTCTCTTTTCCCTTCCCCCATGGAAATGGTAGTCTTGAATCTTTGACTTCTTTATATACTGTCAGACTGTCACCCGTCTTATGACGAGCCCCTGTAGCATATTACAATCCATGGGTATCTGTATTATATTAGGGAGCTAATGTATAATGTATCAATATCAAAACAAAACTCTGGCGAGCAAAGATAAACGAATTATTAAAAGGGATCCTTAAAATTCTCCGACTTTCCATTGGGCCTGTCTAAACTAAACACAGTAGGAAAAAATGGAAGGGAAAAAGGCTGGAGGATTTCTTTAATATTACTTAGATATCTCTGAACTGCCTCACTAGCTTTGTTTTGCTTTACTTTCTCCTCTTCATCATATCATATGTAAGTATAATGACCATCGAAAATTGTAAACAAACTAGGAAACTAACGTTTACTTTATATATTGTGTTTGTTCAGACTACAAAATCCCGGACGATCGGATCAATCTCTTAAAACTCAGATGATATTCTCTCTCTGTCTCTCCTTTGCTTTATGATTCTTCTGCACATACATACTCTAGCCTAGTGCAACTCTTCTCGATTAGCTATTGTTTTTGTATCCTTTTAATTTTTAATTTCTGTCCAATTTCGCATATCCACCAAATACACATAAGTCTACATTTCATTGATGAAATCTATATGATAATCCTCTATAGTATTTATTGGAATACAAGAATTTTTGCAGAAAGGTACAAAGATCATTTTTCAGATTTTTAATGTGCATAAATGTAAATAAAATGTCGACGCAATTTTAGCAGATATTGTGAAAGATGTGAAGATATGAGGATATGGTCGTCATGTAACATGTAGGTAGGTCGTTACATTTGCACAACCGGAAACATCGTCCACTTGAACATGACTAAAGCAAAGCAAGTGGTATATTATATTCCTTGAGGCTTTTCATCTCGAATCCATCCATCCATCCCTTCCCTATTTCTAGTATTTATGTAGCTTGCCTAGAAGCAAGTTCAGTCTCAAGTATTAGGTATCAGTATTTTCCACTTTTCTCTATTTTTCTTTTTAATAGAAATGTGAGAGTAGGTAGGCAGTGTGTACTTGTTGTAGATGTAAGTAGTAGCCAGAGTAGGTAGTTCCTATAATATTTGGTTAGTGTTATGTAGTGCTAGAGTATTCGAAAAGTATCTTTATGTTTGTAATGTAACTTTAGGTAACTCACTCACTCAATTCTCCAAAATACACAATAAGAGTAAAACGGGTAAAATCAAAGAATATCACATGCTGTAAGCCATTACATGAGATATCACTAAAGGAAACTGTTTATTTCGTTTCTCCTCCTCAATCCATAGACTCGAGTTCATCTCATCACATTAAATCTCAAACTCACTCGCTCACTCACTCACTCACTCACTGAATTCATTCAATGAAATAAAATTAAATGAAACAAAACTCAACGGAGACTGTTGTTAGTGAGTGAGTTGGTTCAGTTGAGTTTCTTTACTCAGCCCAACTCTCAAACCACCAAACCAACTCCTCTCCATACAAATTGAATTGACAAATCAAGTTAAACCTTTTGAATGGATACGCAGGGTAAACAATGACGCTCTTCACATCTTCCTCTCTTTATACTGTAACTCCTGATCTGACTATACTCTCATCCTCGGTCTCATCTACAGTTATTACCTCGAAATCAACCATTTCTATCAGTCTGGCTAGCAATACAATAGGAAACTACAGTGAAAGTACTTTTCTGTATTTGACTCAAATCAACTACTCTCCTTCACTTTTATTTCCAGTCAGTTCACCACTACTGCCTTCTATTTCCACTACAACAAACGCTCGTTTAATGAAACAAATTCATTCTGAGGAGAATTAGCTAAAACTATAAACAGAATAGCATCCAGCTTTCCACTGAATTGAATACGTGACCATTTTAGGGTAGACGAGCGCTGAATCCGCAGCAGTCAAGGCCCAGCCATTCTTATTCTTAGCCAACGAAATTAAATCCATTTACAGGCTTAGTTATTTATTTCATTGTTGTCCTTGCGTGCTTGCTCTAATTACCATACCCATGTGGTCCTTTACTAAACTGTGTATCTAACTGTTGTCTACAAACTATCTAGCTATCATTGTATATATTTTGATACAAATATAAAACCCGTTGACTGAAAAATCTGGTGGTAGATATCTATACCAAACATTTTAAGTTTTATACATTTAAAAGAAAAGAACGACGCTGTAAGACTAAAAGAATGAGTTTGTAGCATATCCCCAGACTCCAGACAATCCAGGTATCCGCAGAGATTGATCAGGACTCAGGACGTTATAAAAATAAAAAAGTCTTTAAGTTTAAGTGTGTTAGGTTAGGTGGTTTTCTCATGTTACCATAATACGCGAGTAGATATTATTAGTGTTGGAATCTATATTATATCCAAGAGCTACAGAGAATGGAGTCTAGGTAGTAAGGAAAAGATGAATTGGATGGGGATTTGAGTATTATAAAAATGGAATAAATACACTTCATGAATAAATGAAAAGGCCGTTGCTGTTGCCTGAGTTCGGCTTCGACTCACATCACATCACATGAGCTCTTTGTATTCCGTATGTAAATAGAATGGGGTGAAACACTCAGTTTCAGAGCAATATTTCTCTAGTTGGGCCAGGGTGGTCAGCAGGGGTCTGCCGACGAAAAATATTTTATTCCCCAAGAAAATTCAAATGGAATTGTCTGGCAAACCATAAAGATGGATTTTATTGAGCGCATCCCATTCTCTGCGTAATTCGACTGCATTATCATACACAAGTAGTGTATAGCACAGAGGAGGACATACATAAATACATAGCAGAGAATTTAGTATAAGTAGAACAAGAGCACAAGACTTAAGAGCAGACAGATAGTTTCCTTGAATTTACTTTTAGTCAAGGTATTCGCTATTCCTCGACGATTTCCTCCTCTCTCTCTCTCTCCCGACTATTATGTATATACGTATACGTTAGAGAGAGAGATGGTGAAGTCGGAATTGTACTATTCTCCTACCTAAGTTAAAGTAAACGAACGTAACCCCTTAAAACAGTCAAGTCAGCATCAGCATTCTTATTCTATCTGTTCTGTAGTCATCTCATACATAGTCTATCTTCAATTGAACCATAGCATTGCATTGCACATAGATTAGATCCTGCCATCACCATCTCTTCGACTTCCCCAGCTTTTGTCTTCCTCCTTTTCTTTTCCTTCTTTACTGCCGTTCTGGAGTTTACCTAAATCTTCTTGAGACTTCGACTCGATTCTCATTCACTAGGCTCAACTCTAATCTATTCCTACAGAGTAATTTAATGTGAAGCATTGGAATCTCCTCTATTCTATTTTATTCTGTTGAGATGCCTTGTAATCCAATCTATCTTCGAATTGCAAATTACTATATCTAGCATCCCATAGCACGCCAATAAATACTAGGCCACCATAGGTACTTCTCCTCCTACTTAGTAGACCACCATATAGCCGATGACAAGAGCCAAACCAGAAACCAGCCAAAGCCAACAAGCCCAAAAACCAACTCCACTTTTATCTCATTGCATTAGCGCACTCCATGCTTTTCTACTAGAAAACTCCCGTTATTTCCCAGTCTTATAACCAGAATCCTTAAATTATCGTTTATTTATGCACATCCTTATAAAATATAATAGTTCCCCTTCCTACCTTCTTAAGTATAGTCTACCTCGTGCTGATATCCACATTCATGCTAAATCAATACATCTAGGATAGCAAAATATAATCAAACATTTTCTTCCCTCTCCTTCATAGAAACTAAATCTAAAAAATTGTTAAGTCTTCCTTTGAATTTTTTCATACTTGGCTCAGTAAAGAAATATCATTACTATTACTACGCGTCTCCAGTCTCCACCTTGCTATTTCTACTCATTTTCTTGTCTTTTGTGCAATAGGTATACTATAATTATAAGTAAATAAGTAGACTTATTTTGTGCCTAGAAAGTTCTATGTAGGTTTAGAGATGTAGTAATTCCAATAATATTTAATCATACAGAAGTAATTCTACGTACTAATGCAGGATCTATGCTGCTATTGCTAGCTAAAGATAAGTAGAGTAAAATAGCATGCCAAGTTATTCGATAAGAAGGATTTGAGTTGGGCGTAGGATTAGGATTCCGGTAATGAATGCGATTCATTGAATAGAGTCCGTTGCGTTAGTCTGTCTGTTATGCTGCATTATGAGATGAATTCGACTTGAGGAATTAGATGGGTGGGAGAGAAAAGAAAGAAGTCGAGAGTGTGGGCTTCACTGTGCATGTCCACAGTGATAGTAAGTTATTAGTCCTCTGCTTGGTGAAATGAGAGAAAATCGTCTTTGGCCATTACCTTTTTCTCTTCCTCTCTCAGCTTACCATGTACAATCTCATTATATGACTATGCGGCAATTCTCTTCTTCGTGTGATACGTTCGTCGCTCAAACTCCATGAATTGAAAAATGAGCACGAGCTTTTCTAAATCCCATATGTACCTTTCATTTTCGACTAAAATTACAGTCCTGCCATTTTGGCATAACTATACTTAACATTAAATACATTGACTGAAAATTTGCACTCCACCATTCAACACTTATTATCTGACGATGAAAATTATGGTGTATTTTAATTGTGAATTACATACGTAGGAAGTGATTTGGTAAACATTAAGTAATGATATTAATAAAAAATGAATTTAGTGTGGATAATTTGACTTGTGATTAAATGGAATTTTTCTCATGGCCAAAAGCGTCACCTTATGAATAGTTTGAAGAATGTCCATTCTGCCATATTATATATTTGGTATGGAGTTCTAAGATGATTATCATAAGCTTAGTTTGTATGGTAGGAGTAAGAAGTGGTGCTTATAATGACTTAGAAAAGCATAGGCAGTATTATGTATGGTGTATAATCCAATATAGGAAAGATTGAGTGAAAGGAGATTTAGAAAATTCCCTTTTTATTCGTTTCTTGTGTATATTGTGGTAGAGGAGTTGATGCATAGGCTAAAGTTTTGTGTGGAGCTGTCTAATGTGCGATTCCTTTAGCCTATCTTTCTGTCAGGAAGAAGTACCTAAACACTATACATAGTGAAAAAGGCACATACTATTAGATTCTTGGGTTAAACAGGAGTTTTCTATGTGACTTTCGCATTTACTGTACTAAAAGTGGCGTAAGTAACGTATACTCGAGAGCAGATAAGTAGAATAAGGTGCTATGAGATTTGGGTTAGTTTTCTGGCTTGTCTTTCTTGAGGAGTCGTATTCTGTTGAATCGGGTTGGAAATGGGAGTCTAATAACATGTAGTCGTAGTAGTAGTATACCATAGTTGAGGATAGAGAAGTAAAAGATAAGGGAGGACAGGAGGATCTATTCGTTTAATATCTAAGCGAAAAGAGAATTTCTTCTAGGAAAATATTATTCGAATTCCGAAAGGAATTTCATCAATAAATCTGCCGTATTTTCTTCTCTGGCTTAGGATAGGAGACGTCACTATGAGACTAAGTTGACTTTGCTTTATATTATATTCTATGCGAATGTCTTCCGTTCAGGATTCCCACATAGTCTCTCCTTCCTTTTCTTCGTGGACTAAGAGGAGAGAGAGAGAGAGAGTGGATAGTTGGGCTATGGGATGTTGAAGGCTTGGTTAGTGGTGTAAAAGCATAAGAATACATAAGAAAAGAAGAAACTCCTTGCTATCTCATGTATTGAAAGTTAGGAGAGAGAGAGAGAGAGAGAGAAGTTCTCAGTGTGCACTATGAGATATTCCCTCTTTCACTCTTTCTTCTCCAAGAATTCCTCAGACTGCAAAAAAGATGAACCATTTTAAGACAATTTCGCCATATATTCTCTTTCTCCTTTGCTTTCACCACTTTAAGGGAAGAGTAAAGTAAAGCAAGTCAAGTTAAATCAGGGAATACTATTATAGTACTTAGATAGTAGTAGTCGTCGTCGACCGTTGATATGTATGTTATGTATTATGTGGATGGAGGATGGTGGAGGAAGCTCGTGGAACTATTGCTTTGCGTTCAGTTGTCCTCTGTCATCCGAATGCAATAATATAAGTTGGATTTGAGTTTGACAAGACTTTGTTAGGGCCAGGACGCACTGTAAATGCAATGTGATGTGAGAAAAGAGAGCTGAGGAGTTGTTGAGATGAGAGCAAATGCTTTTATTCCAATTTTCTCTCAATTTTTTCACTAAAAAGTCTCTTTTGAAAGTTTCCATCAAGAAAACTTTTTGTAAATTCGATTGTGTCATTTGATGGTATACTTACTTGCTCCTAGAAGTGTTTTTCTCCGTTTTCTTACTATCTTCTGTCCTGTCCACACGATATTGCTCCTCCTCGTCGCACTCCTCTCTGCTATGTCATACCAGGTATTAGCTCCAGCAAACGAAACCAAACGCTGTAACTACTACAGAAAATACTATGCTATCTTAAAAGAGCTTTTTAGCTTCGTCTTCTTCTTAGTAGCAAAACTAGCCTCTTTCCATCATAAAAGACTCCATCTAACATTCTAACTCTATTGAATTGCATTACTGACTGCCCAATGTCCTCTTATGACTGAAATATCCTAAAGATTCTAAGTTTCGTTTTCTTCATCTACCAACAGCTCTATATCACATTATATTACTGATATTATTGTTGGTTGCTTGCAAAGCTCGTCTTCACAAATACCTTGGGATATTACTCACTTACTTAACTTACTTGCTTACATCACCTTTGCTTTGCCGACTTCCTTTTATCTTACACATTCACTCTCCTGTCATAATATCTTAACCCACGAATCACACTTTTTCATTTTCTTCCCTAGAAAACTCTTCCCGCCATTTTCTCATCACCAATTCTAAGCTACTGATTAATCAGCCATTGATATTCAAATATTTCCGCCAAAGAAAATCTGCATAAATGCTCAATGACCCACTAAATGACAAACGTGAGCAATTCTTTTTATTTTGGATGTTATGACAGAAGTCTTTGAAATGTATCGTTTTCTTATGAAATCCTTTACTATTAGAGAATAAAAATGAAAACTCTGGCTTCCCTTCTTCCTCCCTAGTTAGTCAGACTTGACTGTGCTGTGTGTGGACATCGACATATTATGTTATGTTCGCTTCTAGCTATTGAATTTGTATGTATGTAACTTCATGAAAGACGAAATGGACTTTATTCAATTCCCTACATTGACTTTGTCAGTAGCTTTGTCGATTGCTACACAAATAAAAATAAATTCGTCAAGTTACTCACAACTTTTCGTTTTCTTTCAGGAATCCTATCACGTGGCTTTTCTACACTACATTTCCCAATTGGTCACTTTTCCCTCTGCGATGAAAATCTTGTTTCCTCCTTCACATCTTTAACTTACTTACATAGGTATGCATGTTTTGGGAAAAAACTTTTCATTTTTCAATTTTTATAACTTACGTAGGAGGATGTAGGCAGTTATTTCAGATACTGTACACAACAAGTACCTACAACTACAACATCAATCTATCCATGAATCACACACATCCTAGCTCACTTCAAAAAATTCAGACTTCTAGAAATGTAACAAAGTTTCTGTCCTACAGTAATCTTTGAAATACAAATAGTGACGTTGTTATAAGTCGAGAGGACTCACTGAATGCAAAGGTTTAAGGAATCATAACTAAGTATGTATGTACAATATTGTAGTCGATGGCTCGACTCTGTATAATTCAAAAGTCCACCAGGCAACTTTCTCCTATCAGTTTACTTTTCCTTTCGCAAACTTTTTCTGAGCAACCTGCCAGCAGACCAAATCAAACCAGAGCATACGAATGTAAAGAAAAGTCAGCAATAATATCAGTCTGATTCTTCAATTCAGTCAACATATTTTCAGTTTGGACACATATATTTCTCAGAAATCTTCACTTGTAAATGTACAGGGTATTCACCTTAAATGAAGCAGAAAATTTATAATTTGTTAATTCATATACATACGTTAATAAAAGCATTATAAAATTTAGCGCCCGGAGTTAAATTAAGAAAAGGATAGTTTTTTTCCTGATTTTGCGATGCGAGTCGAGTGTAAGGAATTGTCTTATGTTACAGAAATTAACATGTGTTTATTGAAAACAGATTCAAAAGCTTTTACTTAAATATATAATCAAAAAAGGTGAGAAATCAAGTACAATATGAAATTAAAACTTTATATTTCAATGCTACTAATTGCAAAAGGCATATAATGTTAACCCTGTATTTCGTAAAGTAGGGGATAACTTTGTGTGAATGTTTGAAGACTCTTTTGAGAAATTGAGTATGTATGCAGTGACTTAGCAAAGGTCCTAGTGTACATAGAAAAGAGGAAATTTTATCTTTCTGTCAGTGGCTTTGCTGTCCTGTCCTGTCGTCAAGTCAAAGTCAAAGGAAATTTACTATTCACTATAAAATAGAAAATTTGCTGCGGAATAAGAAGGAAGACTGAGAATGGGACGGAAGATAGGGAATCTATGATTATGTATCTGGGCAGATATACATAATATAGCTATATGTATGTATGTATATGTAGCAGATAAATAATAGGCGAGAGAGAGAGAGAGAGAGTCCGTGTATGTATGTGTATGCAGTTGTGTCGTGTGTTAGGAAAAGCAGATCAATTTGAAAAGCATTGTAAGTCTTGGCACGCTCTGGGCGATGCCTTTGCACCCCAATTTGCGAGCTTGACATTCAGATTGACATTCAGTGAGGGAGGTCAACTTGACAGACCCTCGCTCTCTTCGTGTGACTCCAGAATACATTGTGGAATTCAAAGAGAGAAAGAAGTGGGCTCTGTGCTCTGTCAGTCGTAGCCAACTCTCGTCTTCCTCTTTGCAAAGTCCTGAGAGCTGAGCAAAGGAACTGAGCTACTCTGCTATTCTGATTCTGGCAATATAAAGACCCCGCATTCAAAGTTCATGGCGTGAGCGGAATCTCTGACGGTGTTCTCTTTGATGGACCGCCATCCTTCATGAATCCATTACATTTCGTATGCCGTTACACATGAGATGAGATGAGGCAAATGGACGCATGGATATATTTACAAGAGCAAAAGAGAAGCAGGAGCTGAAAAGAAACCGTAACTTTGTAACTTTGCACTATAAAATGACTTCCCACACACACACATACATTATTACATACATTGTGTTAACAAAGATCCTTTGATAGTGGATACTGAGCGAAACTACCTCCTCCTGAAACTTACATGTACTCATCCATTACTTATGTAGCTATATACAGATAGGGATCCTGTACACACACACACAACATATATTTAGATATAGCCACCGCCACTTTTGACTTAACCACTCCATGCATGTCTAGAATGTAAGAATACATAGAATTTTACATGATTCGGCTATATCAGTAGTTGCCAGAACATCATTAGTATAATCACCATCCCATTTATACATTAAAATGGAAATAGGATTGGAATTTGGAATGTACATCTAACTAACTCATTGTGATATTTTCCGTCTCCTTTCCTCCATTCACGTTTACCAAACATTAAATAACGAGGTATATAAGTAGTAGTGTAAGTAATGAGTTCGTCCACTGCTAAATATTCCGAATGTAAGTAGTAAGTGTACCAATTATGTATATAAAAATTTGATGTAGCAAAGTTATATTATTTATAGCTAGTGTATTCATTGACTCTTTTTCCTGTCTCCCCTTTAGCACAATGTAGAAGAGATAAAACAAGGTCGGAAAAGGATGATATGAAATAAATGTGAAACAGTGGCTCTCTATCCTTTTTCCTTTGGCAATACTAATAATGTTATAGTTTGTCTGCAAAACGTACACATAGTAATGCACTATATAAATAGCTATAAAGGCTATATGAGTGAATACGGATGGGCATAACGGAGTCAGAGGATACGAATCCTAGAGCAATTTCCTAGAAATTGTGAATTGTACACTTGAAATGGATTTCATGTGAGCTGATCACTTCATTTCACCCCTCGCTCCCTAGCACTCCAATCCAATAGTGTTTTTCTATTCGGATGCATGCTAGAGCACCAGAGCAGATCACATCAGACTAGATACATACAAGATGACGATACTTTATGCTTCTACGTTAGCCAACATTACATTACTGACAGAGAGCTATAGTTTATATGATTAGGATATTCGGCGGGTGTTATGTTATGCTATAGTTAGTGCCTCTGCTCAATGCTCCTCTTCTCTATTCTGGCCAGGATGAAATGGCCAGTGTATTAGATGATACAGCTCAGGCAGGGCATCGTGTCTTGTCCTCCCAACCCGTCCCATGGCTCGCTTCGGTTATTTTATCTTATGTAATGTAATGCACGTTATCTCTCTATAACTTCCACTCCTCCAGCCCAGTTCATCCGACCAAGAAGCGAGCAGAGCCGCCGATATTTCTAAAACTTATAGACAGTAATTTTCGGTATATAATATTTTCATGTCTATAGATGTTTTGCCGGCTGCCAGAAAAAGAGGAGTTCAGCTCAGTCAGTCTCAGTCCGTTGAGTAGCAAAAGTGGACAGTGCCGAGCCGAGTTGTATATTTACTGTTGCCTTTGCCCGCCCGCCTGCTTTCCTTTCCGGACTAAAATGTAGAAAATTGTCTGGAATGATAAATTGCCTAATTTACAGGGCTCAGGTGGTCAATTGCTTTATATAAATCGGTTCTTCACTCGTCGGAGAATAACAAACGGGCGTTGACAAATTGAAATTTCCAATAGAACAGCCATAAGTGCATAGGATACTTACACATACGAGCCCTGGTGTGCTGCTCCTCTATTCCTGCCTATTATCGGACCTCTCTCTCTCTCCTCACACAACATACTCCCTGCCTGCACCACTCTTTTCAATTCATCTTTTTCCTTAACGAAACTTGGGATAGAGACAACTGAATGTGATTGCTTCTACTACCTATCTCTATTGTAAATGATGCATGCACATATCTACTCTTATATAACATTCTATTCTGTATAGTCACAAATGTCTTCTGCTTCCTCTATTTCTTTCCCTAATGCTATCTACTAGAATTCTTTAGCTTCCCCAAAACAATAAACAGCAACATAATTAAGGTGTTTTTCTGATTGGTCAATTTGTAGCATTTTAACAGAAAGTAGTATGTTGCCCCGTTAATTTACAAATGAGTTTTGCACCTATTTAGTCTAGAAAAAAGCTCGATAATACGATAATATCCCTAAAACGCTTTTGGCCCCTTGTTTTTATGAAATAAATAAAATCAATTTTATTGGTACCTATCGTACTTTGGAACACGAATTTTTTACAGCTGCAGAAAAACTATTTGTAATTCGAAAATTAGTGACCCACCTTAAATATTTCGGCTGTAGGATGCTGTAATGTCGAAGGAGATCTTATGTAAATGCACTTTTACTTTATATTTTTAAGTATTTATTTGTTTATTTGAAGGTGAGCCCCAGAATTGTAGGTACTGTAATGTATTGGACATATTATTCATGAATTTTCAAGAGCACGAAGCACATTTTTGACAGAAGGTGAATCCAAGATTCATGACCATGTATAATGACAAGGTAAATATCTATAGGCAAGTGCCTCGAAGTAGAACACTTTGCTATGTCACGTCCTTGCATCCCTAAAGTGTAGCAAACTTGAATAGAGCATTCTTAAGCAAAGTAATACTCCACTGAGTTCTCCCTTTGAACAATGATGACAATGAACTTGACCTTAGTCAACTTTAAAACTAAACTCTGAATGTGTAGAGAAATTCCTGGCTTGATGTTGTGATGTGAGGGTAGATCATTTCACCTGCTTCCATTATTCATTTAAAATTATCCTACATTATGTCTTTCGTTTGCATAACTGAAGTAGGACAAAATATTCAGAACATCAAGTGTTCTGACATAATGCTGTATGTCTATGCTTCTACAAAGTAATTCAAACCACTAATGCAAGAAATATGTAAAAGTTTTAGTTTTTTATGAAGAGAGTAGTCCTTAAAGGTACCCTTGTGTGCTTTGTTAATAATATTATTATATTCTTCCACTGCTCGTCAAGAATTCAATTTGTTAAGAAGAAAAGGCTCCTTAGATGTTAAATATTTATGAGGAGCCTTGCTAGCATACATTAGCATCAAATTTAAATTCGAATGGCCCGTCTGTCGGTTCTCACATTTTCCTTTCGTTTTATGTATTCAAGGGTGTGAACAGGTAACAGAGATATGTTGATTATTACTAACCTTTTCCAACCAACTGGCTTAAATAGTTTAAGTCTCTCAAAAGAGTGAGAGTGAAATGGTGAATGCAAATGACCCTCACTACCTGACTACATACTTTGACGTCTAGCCTACCACAAACCATATCTCTAATGCTAATGCTTGAAAGATATTCACAACCTGTCCCTTAATGCTAAGTGCTAGGGTAATTGTAATACATACCTACATTTTAAACAGAAACCGGAAAGTTATCCAGCAGGTCCAGTTCATTTTCTATACAAAAATGTTCATCTCAGACGAGCTACAGTCTAATTGTATATGAGTCACTTTATTTACCACCTTAGCTAACACTCTAAGATTTTGTAAGAATAAAATAAAACAAAAAATTCCAGGTAAGCTAATACCTTTTTCAGGTATAAGTACAATACTATACAAATCTGTAAATATGAATAATGCAATGTAGGGCTCAACACTTATGAGCTAGGGACTTTACGTTAATGTAGGTTAGTGATACTCATCTTGTATATTTCAGTAGAAAAAATCTCAAACTGTGGGACCGGAAAACATGGAGTTTGGGCACATTCTTATTCAACATAGGCAGAAAGATGTAAAAAATCCCAAAGAAAAAAATGTTTATTTGATTTCTCAACGAAACTAAAAGTAGTCTCATATTATGTAAACTATAAGCGTTGGGTAAGGTCAACAATTGTTTATGTGGAGTAGAAAGAAAAGGAAGTTGATATTAATTTCAGTTAAGTAGGTAGGGATATACTTTCTATGTAATTTTATATTTATCTAAGGGAGATGCTTATAAGCGGTTCACCCACATTAGAATGCTAGCTAAAGCTAATAATGAATTCGTGTATGTGTCTGAGCATGTGATTAATCAGAGATTACTATGTATATATGTTAAGAGTTTCCAGTTGGAGTGGTTTAGTGAAGCGGATTGACTTGCTTGATTCATTTTGACTTTTGAGAAATCAAGGTGATAGGCAGCTGAGAAGATTGGAAGGATTAGAATGCACTGTTGTGTAATATCTAATATTTAAGACGGATAGAATAGGAGTCATGTTGACTAGACTTTTTGGGAAGAAAGGACTTAGAGAGAAGACAGGCAGGATGGAAAATGGGTAAACGGGGGAAGAGTTGTTACAATAATGGAATAAATACCCGTTCTTTCATTCTTTTCTATTAATGCATTTACAAATATATGAATTTGAGCTCTTTTGCCGTATAGATCGTTAAAATACTAAATAATAGCTCTCAATGATTTTCTTCGGTTATTATTACTTAAATTTTGTTATATAGTATTATAGTGCAAAGACTGTAGTAGTGGACAAGACAGGACCTAATAAGTCTTCTGTCGAAAATTTTGAGTAATTCTGCGTATATCTCCCATTCGGAGATACTTATTTTACTACCTATATAAATAATATTCAACATTAGTTGGTTATATCTGTAGTGAATTTCTATACAGTTGTGGTTTTTCTTCTTGATGTTTATTGCAGTGGGCATGTAATGAATGTGTAGGCTAGGTTAGGTATCCATAATATGCATTGATCATCATGATGAGGTGGTCAAAAAAGAACAGCCGGATGCTAGGCGCAAGAAATGGAGTGTGTGCGATCGCAAGTACCTAAACCATCCTTAACCCTTGTTTGGCATACCTGAATTGAATTGGAGATAAGATTCTAACTACAGTATATGTATTTACTTTCTGTTGACTAATATAATACTTATTGTATCTTTAGTACAAGTAGGCATGAACAGGTAGTTAACTAAGCTAGGCTATAACGTGTTGAAGAAGGTAAAGGTGTGCCTGTTGAACAATTAAGGAGTTTTGAAGGCACTTAAATACGGAAAGAGGAGGTAAAACCGAACATAACTATCCAGTAAACCATATTCGGATAAAGGACTCACGTTTTATATTGCCAGATGCAAGTGTATGTGAAGGGTATTAATATATTATGGTATATTTATAATTATTTCCATGTATTTATAGAGTAGAGAAATCTTGCTAAGTCGTCTATGGTTAGGGACTGAGTATTTTACCTAAAAACCTCTGCGTCAATAATCTAAGATATGTAAGAATAGGCTTATAGTGTGCACGTATTATAAAGTACCTCTTTTCTACGCAATTGTGCTACACTGTATATTACTTAACCCAGGGTATTTATTTAGAAAATTTAACTACAGTTGACTGCTGTGATAATGTGAAGCACCCTGAAGATTCATACATATATTTAGGGAACAACAAAACAAAGACAGACGCTGTTTAATGGAAAATTGGGCTTTTTAGGCAGTAAAAGGGAATCGAGAGGGATATTTCTTATCAGAACTGACCTATCTTTACAATAAGCATACACTTAGACAAGACGCAACTAGTGTTACCTAAAATGGAACATTAACAAGTATAATAGATAATATTCAGATATAGGTACTCACTTATACTATATAGTGGATGGTAAGGTAAAGTGAAGGAAAACAGTGAAAATAAAAGGAAAGAATTCCTTAGTTTTGTTTTGCCTTAAAAAGGTACATTATTATGTAGAAAATGAATATCTTCTTTCTACGATGGAATATTACTAAAGAAGACAGAGTATTTTACTCGAGAGTAA